>CM060846.1:363383011-363638011 GCA_030762175.1 Metallyticus violacea | reverse complement strand
CAAAAGTTTCTTACCATGTTTATCAATAAATGATTTGCTCTCTTTTTATGCATGTCCTGAAGAATTATTTACTTATTTTTCATTCATTCAACCTCTGAGTCGTACCAATTGCAAATACGAATAGTTTTAACTTTTTATTTGGAATTAACTATTCGTCTTTGATTTTGCAAGAAATATCGAGTAAACTAACAAATGTTTTAAAGAATACTTCAAATATTTCTTCAGCTGACCTCTGAGTAGTACACAACATTTCTTCTTAATTTACTAATGCTAGACTATACTTAAATTTATTTACATTTTCTAAACTGAAATTTCGAATTTATTTGACAACCTTTGTTTTGAGGTCAATTTTTTTCTCAATTATAACCTCAAAGAATATAGGTTGATGATGAATAGTATTTTGGTTTGATTTGTTATAATATTATCTATGCATGCAGACTCTGGAATAGGAATTGTGTTTATACACTGGTACAGTGATGTAATAAATTTAAAAAAGACCAACTGTATTACTCTTTTTGGTTATGTCAAAACTAGCATATATCTCACTACAAATTATTTGTAAATACAAATTAAATACATTGTATTTAAAATTAAATAGGTATGTCAAGACATTTTCGATACTTTCAAGAAACAAGCTAGCATCCGCATTTGGTGACCTACATATTGTGACTATTATAATATTGCAATAGATTCTCTCCAATAATTAAAACTAAAATGAATGCACCTAGTTTTGTGTAACTACGGAAAACAAGTCATAGATGCGGAGCTACGTTCAACTGTTTATTTGCCAGTACTTTACAAAAGACTTTTGAAAAGCTATCGAAACTACTGCATTAGTAAACGCATTTTTATCTTTGTTTTTCCACAGGTGATTAGCGAACTTCATTGGCTTACGTTTTACATGCCTGGATTAACACAATCTCCGAGCCCCATCATGAAAGAAATTACTGCACACGTGTTTTACATTTTATAGGTCACGTATTCATGCTCTGTGCTTAGCTGATCTACTTATACTAAACCTGCACTTTATAAGTACCTTTAATGCATTTTATTTTTATGTTTAGTTATAACAAAAATTGCCCTCCAACAACGAAAGCTGTGAGCCTCTCTACAATAACTACGCATTTGTATTGAACTTTCTTTATGAACATAAATAATAATTAATTTCTGAATATTCTAAATAGAATAATGGTATTATATTTCTATACAAAATAGGTAATTATAGAATAAAGATCAAGAAACATGGCCTTTTGTCCGACATCTTAAATGACATATGCTGTCATCAATTTCTTTAGGCTTAAAATAAGCAGCGCAGTGATCTTGGCATTCGGTAGCCGAGAGCGTCGCACTATCGCCGATATACCGACCAAGAACCGGCAGGAACGCATTATTAGGGACGGAGAAGCAACTTGCTCAAAGACTGGCCGTTTGTACCTACGTCCCTGGGAGGATGGGATAAGTGGAAGGAGACACGTTAACAATGATGCCGGGACAGAAACCTTTCAAAAGTACAAGCATCACACCGCACACAGCAACAGCCCACCTCGCCCAGCACTTTTGACTCTGTAATAGAACCAAAGGAATGAAATGAAATGAAAATTCGTGGGAAGGAAGGTCTACCAGGGGAAATCACGAAAAACCCTAAGATCACGGGAAATTGAACTCCGGGTACATCGAGCGGGTTTTCCTAGGAGATAAAAATTGAGACTTTTTCCCAGGTTCATGAGCAAAATCCTGAAAAATGTGAATATCTATCTGAGGCAAACCTGAAAAAACCTCATTCAGGAAGGACGGTCCTCGTGGGAATTGAACACTAGACCTGCAGCTCACAAATCTACTTCTACCACCCGTGACGGTACTTGAATTCTGAAACACTGTTTATATATATATATATATATATATATATATATATATAGTCTTGATATTAGCATTTTTGGAGTGATATGTCTAAAGAATCAACCTACATGTAAAACTTAATAGCATCTCTTGCTCAAGAGAAGATTTTTAAATCTGGAAGGTAACTTGAGAAATAGGTATAGTATGAAATCTGCACTAATGTGTGCTGTTGTCCATTTTTGCTAATGATGTAAAAATGTAATAATTTTTTCAACGAGCGTATTTTGTAAACAAGAAACTGTACATATATTATGATTTGGTAATCCATTATACTATTTCGCTTTTAGGAGTATACAGACCTCGTTTAGTTCTTGGCTTGTCTCTTCAGCTAAATAAAAATTAAAAAGTAGCAAATTAAATTCGCGTTTACAATTATGCAATCCAAGGTTTCTTTATTTAAGGGATTCGCAAGTTAGCTTCTGTAATCCAAATATGAGAATAAAAAATTAAATACGCCATAAGAGTTTAGCAAATGTAATTTTTATTAGTGTTATATTGAGTAGGTTTTTTTTTTTTTTTTTTTTTTTGTTAACTCCTTTTACGGTTTGTTTGCCTTTATTAAAAGGATTTTACTTTCATAGAATGTTAAAATCTTCGTGACCATAAGATATTTGTGCTGTAGCGTAATTTAAATTTAAACTTTTAATACCATAAATAACTCAAAAATCAGTTAGATTTATTATATTAATTTTTATAAAGATTCAGTCACTGAAAACTGAAAATGACGAAGAATTCAAAGGCAACGTCAAAAAGATTGTGTGCATAGCATTAATGATCGACTTTGTCGAGTAAAAGAGCGAGGGAAACATGTCCATTGACGAAGGAGAGACTGCCGGAACCTGCCCACGCGGAATGCGTTCAGCATTAGCCTTTCGTGAGAGCAACGCAGGTTTGGCGAAAAACACAATCTTGTTGAAGGTTTTGAATATCTTGAGTAGTTCTGTTTCATTGATCTTATTAGTGGGCTTTGCATTATGCGCCAGCATGATTCCGGCGACCTGCATCCCAGCGCGCGCTATCCCTGCCAACTCAACGCCGGTAAGTGCATGGTTCTCTTGGCCTTGCTCGCTTGATAGCACGATAGTATACCAAAAGTATTTATATACCCAAAAGTTAACAAACAGATCTGTATTATTCCTACTTATCATGAAACGTTTATCAATTTTTTGTCTCTTTTAGGAGAAAGCACGGTACAGTGATATTCTGTAAAAAGTTTCAGGTATGAGATATCTGGCAAACTATTCGAAAGCAAGTTAACTCATAATTTGAAATAAATTTGATCTGCTATTTTTGAAAGTTTTCTTCGTTACTATGAAATATGGAAGTGTATATTGAAAATGTTTCCCTATTCTTCAGAACTCTTGCGTTATCTCTCAAGATCAACTGCGCCCAAACTTTTAAATGTCATAACGTAAGTTTTTTCTGACCCTTATTTGAGCTAAGTTTTGTTTGTGCCATCATCTATTCATCACTGAATGTTTCATCATTTGCAAAATGTTTCCATCGCCGATTATTATCAGCACTAACAACTAATATCATTTTCATGTGCTGTTGCTTGAGAACACTAGAAAAATAGGTCCCACCCTCTTGAAATAAATCCCCCAATGCAGAGTCAAAGTTCATAACGAATATTGTGGGAGTTCCCACAATTACCTTTCCACTCATCATCATGCACATATTTACTGTCTTCCATGAACCATACACGCCAATCAGGATGCGCTCAGAGTACCGATTTTTCCTCCACTAGCTAAACCAAATGCAGTCATATTGCAAATATTATCTGGAGTAAGTGCATAACTGCTATCATATATCCTCGATGAATGCCAAGAAACAAGCCTATGGGCAATTTCTCTTGACAAAATAATGTTGCTCTAGCTTCCTTTGTTTGAATTCAATATCCTTCATATCTCTAACAGTGAATGTGGTATGGAAAATAAGTAGTCACATAGATTCTACTATATGGGTTATACTAAGATTCGTTCCTTTTCTTAACATGTCTTCCATTCTGAAGCCCACATAAAGAGAGTGTAAAATCTGTCAATAGTAATTTCACGTTCAACTTGTTACTAGTCCTCCCTCTTCCCAGCGCCATACCTCAATAGATGTAAATTACATTCCCGCAACACGTGGTTACGTGGTTAACTCTAATTTGCTTTATACTTCAAATTTATAATGTTGATTTCTTTATAATTGAAAAACTTATCTTGTAATTATAGCGACATTTACAAAATAAGTGCTTTTCCCACGAAATTCTTTTATAGGAGGTTTACATTTTTGAATCTTTAACATCATTTCGTTACGTCATATGTTCACGAATCTATTTCATTGTTTTAAAGTTTAACTACCTATTAGAGAAATTATATTAAAAATTCTTAATTTTGTTCAATAAACAGCTCATAAAGTAACGTTATTTGAATTGTGTGTCGCCTGAGCGCCGCTGCTTACTGGGAAGTAGTATGAATACGTTTTCCGGGGAAGTTATTTGCAGGTAATTACATTACTGGCCGTTTAGGGGTGGAAGTTGGCCATCCCACATGAGTCTGCATTACCGATATGGGTAGTTGCATTACCGATATGTTGTAGGATTACCGACCTTCAGCATTCCTGTGAAAAACTCCATTCGGAGAGGGGACATGGGTTAATAGTTTTTTCGTGTTTTGGCGAAAATTTTTGACCTTGGGGTTTTTATTTTACCGACATAGCTGTATTACCGACATGTTTTTATTGAACTTCCTGCAACAAAGACAGCTATCGGAGGGACATGAATTTTAGGTATTTTTGGAAATCCAGTTTTTGACATTCGGGGTTTAATGTCAAGTCAGGTGAGCGTTCTTTTACCGTGTTGAAATTTTTACCCTTGGTGACGGATATTTGTCGATCATTGGAGTGGGCATTATTATTTTGCTGGAAAAAATATTTCGCTTTAGGGAAAAAATGACAAAAATATAGTTAAGTGCAAAAATATGCAAAACATGTTATAATTATGCAAAATCTGTAATTATTTAATAAATGTTTTAATTTTACAAAAATGTTATAACTAAAAAGAATATTATGACTATACAAAAGCTCTTATTGTAATTACTAAACAAATGTTGTTCTGTTACAAAAATGTTAAATTATAAAAAATATTGTAACTATGCAAAAATGTTTGTTAAAACGCGAATTACACAATTCACGTTGATAAATTGCAAATTACATTTATAAAACGAGAATTACATCATTAAAATTAAATTGACGTAATTATGCCATTAAATGAAAACCAACATTGTAATTATGCATTTTTTTAAAAAATACGAATTACATTATTAAAATACAGTTGGCATTGATAAAATACAAAGTACATTCATGAAATGTGAATCACATTATTAAAATAAAATTGACGTCGTAATTATGCCTTTAAATGCAAATGCCTAGTTAAAATATAAACGATATTAATCAAATATCGCTACGACGCGAAAAATAGGTCTCAAGTGTTAGGAAAAAATAGCATACCCTAGGCTGACTGCGTGCTACCACCTCCGACTTAACCGACTTACTGAGCGCTGGTGAAAAGTTATGCTGGTATATGTTTTTCTCCGTAATCATGTTTCAACTTGTCTGAAAGCTTTCAAAACAGATATTTTTTTCCCCTGTTAAAATCATTCCCGTTGTTTGTGCATTCCTACTTTAAAAGGGTCAACGTTTAAGGGACAGGTATTGTTTCCTCTGTAAAAAGCGTTCCATTTGTTTGCGAATTTCGAGCTTAACAATTTGTGCGTTTAGGGTCAGGCATTTTTCCCTGTTAAAAGCATTCCCAATGTTTGTGAATTTCTGCCTTAAATTGGTCGACGTTTAGTGGCAAGTATTGTTTCCCCTCTTAAAACCACTCTCTTGGTTTGTGAATTTCGGTCTTAACAAGTTATGCCTTTAGGGTCAGGTATTGTCTCCCCTGTTAAAAAGCATTCCCGTGTTTTTCCGCATTCCAGGCTTAAGTTTTGCAGACTTTCTGTTTTCATAGCTAAGGATATGTGGAAAATCAATCTCATTGGTTGAAAATCAAGTTGAGGGGCATGCATAATAGAAAAGCAATTCTCATTGGCTGATGTACTGCGCATGTGACTGAATCGTACATTTTGTCAAGCTTTTGGCATAAAAAGTAAACCAGGATTTATCAAGGGTAAATCGGGTTGTTGAAATACGTATTACATCTTTCTTTTTGGTGAAATACAATGTAGTATTGTCAACTCACTGAAGAGACCCGTAAATAAGTGTGGTAAATATAGTGCCATATAAGTATACTGAAGTCCATAGGCTGAGCTGTGTTTGGAAATCATAGCAAAAAGTCTTAACAGATAATGTTCCTGTGCCTGACTCTACGTGCATGTAAACTATCCAAGTCCGTGCAGACTAAATTACAAGTGTTCTCGATTTGGGATTTTTAATTAAAAAAATGTCAAGTATAGTTCAGTATAATCTGTATAAAAATCATTTTAGTGAATATTTCCATTTTTATAGTTGTTTGTGAAAGCATTTTTTTCACCAAAGATAAAACTTTCAACTTTATACTTGAAGATATAGATGCATAAACAGTATGTTGGAAGAAAATGACCATGCATACTTGTGCAAAAAACCAGGTTTCTATCCAAAATGTTTGTACTGTGAAGCACTACGTACTTGTAACCTGTGTAGTAGTACATCGTCATTTCTACATATACCTAACCATGTCTGCAAGTGTGTCCATCGTAATTAATTGTTTTAATTTCCTATATATTGCATATTTTCCAAAAAGTAATATTTTCAATAAAATGTATGTACTAGCGCAGTTTGCTTAATTTTCTGAGGAAATAATTATCGGTAAAATGTGTTTCATGGGGGTTTCCAGCAATGTTTTAAATTTTAATGCTCATTTGCACAAAATGTAAGTTTTTAGCAAAATGCATAACTGTATGTTTAATTTTATATCTGTTTAAAATATGTTTTTACCTGTGTTTTCAGTTTTAACGCTCATTTTCCAAAAAATCACATTTTTAGCTGAAAATGTGTCTATATGAAGTGAAAAAAAATTAATGGAACACGGGACCCACATATTACTTTTGGTTACCATTGTATCATTTAATTTTATACATACTAAAAATGTGTTTTCACCAATGTTTTCGATTTTAATGCCTATTTCCACGAAATTTAATTTTAGCAAAATGTATAACAGTACATTTTAACTTATATCTGCTTAAAAATACATTTATGTATGTTTACTCTGCGATTTTAATGCAGATTTCAGGTTATAGACAAAATGTATGAAAGTGTGTTTTAATTTTATATCTTATAATAAAATACAAGTATTTACAACTAAATCTAATGCTTTACATTCCCTTTCCCCTATTCACCAATCAATATTGCTAAAGATTTTGCAGGGACTATGCACGGGGAAAATATCACATGTGATTTAACAGGATTGTCCCTGAAAACGTCGACCATTTTAAGGCAGAAATTCACAAACAATGGGAATGCTTTTAACAGGGGAAAATGCCTGACCCTAAACGCACAAATTGTTAAGCTCGAAATTCGCAAATAAATTTTTACAGAGGAAACAATACCTGTCCCTTAAACGTTGACCCTTTTAAAGTAGGAATGCACATATAAAGGCAATGATTTTAACAGGGGAAACAATATAAAAATATCCGTTTTGAAAGTTTTCAGACAGTTTGAAACATGATTGCGTAGAAAAACATGTACCAGCATAAATTTTCACCAGCGCCCAGTATGTTGGCGGAGTCGCAGGTGGTAGCGCGCAGTTGACCTAGAGTATGCTATTTTTTCCTAACACATGAGACCTATTTTTCGCGTCGTGGCGATATTTTATCAATATCGTTTATATTTAACTATGACGTTTGCATTTAAAGGCACAATTACGACGTCAATTTTATTTTAATAGTGTGATTCACATTTAATGAATGTACTTTATATTTCATCCCTGTCAACTGCATTTTAATAATGTAATTCGTATTTTAAAAAAAGGCATAATTGCAATATCGGTTTTCATTTAATGGCATAATTACGCCATTTTAATTTTAATGATGTAATTCACATTTTATAAATGCAATTTGCAATTTATCAATGTGAATTGTGTAATTCACGTTTTAACAAACATTTTTACATAATTATTATATATATGTATAATACAACAACTTTTGAACAATTACAACATTTATTGAATAAGTAAAATATTTTGCATAGTTTTAACATTACAACATTAAGGATATTTTATATATTTCTTGCAACTAAGGATATTTTTTGCCATTTTTTCCATATTAAAGTTGAACGCGATATATTTTTCCCATGATAATAATAATGCCTGCTTACAACGATCAACAAATTTCCGTCACCAAGGGTAAAAAAAACTCCACACAGTAGAAAAACACCTACCTCGCTTAATGTTAAACCTGAATGTCAAAAACAGTAATTCCAAAAACACCTAAAATCCATGTACCTCCTCCGGCTGTCTTTGTCGCAGGAATATCGGTAAAAACATGTCGGTAAAATAAAAAAACCCGGGGGCAAAAACTTTCGCCAAAACACGAAAAATCCATTAACCCATGTCCCTTCTCCGGATGGAGTTTTTCGCAGGAAAGCTTGAGGTCGGTAAACCTACAACATATCGTATTGCAGCTACCCATGTCGGTAATGCAGACTCATATTGCAGTATTGCCAACCCTCACCCCCAAAAGTTCGGTAACCCAGCTATCTGCAATAAACTTCACCGGTTAAGGGACCCATACTACTCTGGAAAGTGCTGCCACTGCAACCAGAAAAAGTGAGAAAAGGGTCGCCGCAGGCAAAATTAATAATTTTATTTAAAAAAAACATATATATATATATATATATTCTTATTGAAAGCATAACATTATAATGTATATAATGCCTATAATATTAAGCACTAATCTGTGCTATAACGGATGTTCTGCAGTAATGCATTGCCGGCATGTCGGTAGAAAATTCCAATATTCTTTCGTAGGAACCCGTTTCTTGTCGTTAAAACATTCTGTCGCTCATAAATATTTGAAAAATTTCTCTGCCTGGAACCCGTTGTTTGGATATTTCCTTTAAATCGCTTTACCAGTTTTGTGCAAAAATTCGTTTTCACATTTGTATCGTATATAAAACTTCCTTCTCCAGACTATATTCTCTATAGTGGCATAACAAACGAAGAACGATTGGCAAATAATTTACCACAATAAATGCTTCCAGTAATACACCAACGAACAGCCACTCGCTTACAAAGCCTCCCTCAAGGTAACTACAAGCTGCTATGTGCACAGAAACTATACTCCTTGACGACTGCCTTCTCCCAGTATACAGCCGCATTCTGTCGGCCCGCAAATCAAATAAACGCTTCTAGATTGGCTACTAATAGGAGCCAGGAGTATATGTCCACTGTTTTAGATATAGTATATGTAAAACCAAACTCTTACTGAGAAATACCAAGAGTTATTTTTGGTTTGTGTTCGCAGCTGAGCTTAGCACTAAGTGTATCAAGGTCACACAGTCACTTATCATAACAGCAGTTCCCACGCTGATGGTTGCGTGCGGACAGTAGGACAATCAGCTTGTTGTGGTTAACAGATTAGCATTACTCAAATCCTTGATATATTTCAGGCTATTGGTGCGCCATTGTTATTAATTAGATGTGCTGGTTAAGTTAATTTTACTGTACTGAATTGTATTGTAATGGAACAGAGATAAAGCTACAGAAATGATGAAATTACAAAAATAACTCCCTCCCAAATGTAGAGGAACTCACAGAAAATATCAGGGCAAAAATTGGAACAATTACAAAGCAGAGTTTATGCGAGAAGTTCACAAGTATCTCCCTGTACAGATTGGCCCGTCAATAAGAGCCAGATGGGCGCTGCCACCGCAAAGAAAATGCTATAATTATTTACCATTTTCTCTTCTCCTAGTCAACTTTTAAAAAATAAATGCATGAAAACAGCGATGTACAACCGATTAGTTCTTAATTGTATCTTACACAATATTCACATTTCCTCTCTACTGTAATAGCGGTAGCATGTGGGTCCTCCGTCAGAGAGGGATGCTCATGAGTCAGCCCAGATTTTTCAGATTTAAATTTATACACCTTCATGGGACAAAAAGATTTACCAAGACTTATATTTGTCTTCCTCCAAAATGTATTGGCCTTTCTCGTGCTTATATTTGCGTTCTCTTGGACCAGCAAGAAGACGGCCTATGCCCAGCGCTCGGTATTCTCTCTTTTCTTAGGAACCAGATGTTTACACCACGCATAACTGACAAGGGATTGTTTTCGCACTTGGTTTGAAACTAGGTAGCTTCCTCGCTACTTGTTAGTGGAAAGTTGAATTTCACAGTGTTAACTGTTAAGTTACAAATAGTGTAGGTATCTGTTTTGTGGCAATGAATAAAGTGAACGTTTTATTCGACTCCATTTTTGCTTTATCTGTTAAGATGGAAATGGAACAATTTGGACCTCATCAACCATAGAAGACTACTCAGCAAGGTGGCACTATTTATTTATTTTTTAATGGTTTGAAAAAATCCTTTTGGCTGACAGCGTGTGAGGTGAAAAACGTGTTTGTAAATAGGAATCAGATTAGAAAAGAAATAGAAAGGGCAAATTTCGTTCCTGTACAGCCCGATGAAATGGTAGATATTACATGCATGTCATAGTTTGTTTTGACATTACGATACTTCGGTGGGGGAAACCGGTTGAAAGTTTGATGAAATTAATTACTATTTCTCATTTGACTCAGAATGTTTAACAGCTGAATTAGAAGAGCTCCATATAAACCACAAGTTTATAGCATAAACATACAGCTATGAGAGAATTTCGGGTAGGAATGTACGTCTTGATAAAGAAACCTTGCCCCATGAAGTAACAACCCATGTTACCAACCTTGGGTGTCATGAGTTATGGCAATGGCCCTGCCTACTACAGAGGCCAAGAACCGCCACTGCCTTTGTAAAAGATATTTTTCGAAACCCAAAACTTTTTACAACAATGTAGTCACAATTTTTTTTTGAGTAGTGTTTAACGCCCGGTTTACCACTGAGGCACCACAGGCGGTGGACGCTGATGATAAATGAGATGAAATGATAAAATGGGAAAGGATATTTTTTAAAGAAAGGAAGCGTTCCAGGCTTAAGTTTAGGGTATCTCCCCGGCATTTGCCAGTTATGGGGCAAACCTGGAAAAAATCCAGTCAGGGAGAACGGTCCTGGTGGGATTCGAACCGCAGACCTCCCGCTTACGATTCCGCGCCTTAGCGACCTCGGCCACCCGTGGTGGTTTTGTCACAAGTAATCAGTACAAATGTTTCCATACACACTTCTAATAGTCACGCTCAAGAAATTTATTAAAATTATTTTCTTGCAGTGCAGATAGGATCATTGTACTATTTTGTAACATTTCGTTCAGTAAAAATTGACAATTAAATTGCCGTACAAAGACCTCGACAAGATAATATAGAGAGCTGTAGCAATATTCAGATTAAAAATGATGTGTATATAAGAACTCTCCTAATTGTAATATATGTTAAAAAACAAAAATGCTCCGCTTTTATCCATCTGTTTAACACTGTGAATATCGTTTTCATGTATTTAGCCTCTAAGCTATCCGTAAATTATGGTCCAGGATTATTCTATTATTTCCTTTTATTTTCTTAATAAGCTTACACGCACCTTTAACAACGTCACCTGCATTTACCTGTAAATGTGTTACTGTTAAGTATTTTGTTCGCAAACATTTACTTGAGAGTGATTTCTGAGTGCGAAATATTTTACACTCCATTTTCTATTGAGGTTAGTTATAGCACGAAGGAAATCTGGCTGCAGTCACATCGAACTCGGAACTTCTGGAGACCGTAACGCTAAGAAAATCTGTTTTCTTCGCTACGCGTGGAAACATAAACAAGCACAAGTATATAACACATCTCAAATGAACAGACCAACTCTTTCACTTTTCCTTCTTATAACTTGAGGCCGTTGGCAGTAGGTGAGTGAACACATTTTTACAAGTGCCACTTACCTCAATCCTCCGCAAACTTAGAGAGAGATGGGCAGCTGCCAGCACCCGTCGATGGTAAACTATGTCATCTCGGAGTATGCTAGACAAACTGTGTAGTTATCCAGATACAGATTTTGAGCTCCACAGTACTGCGAAACTGCAGAGAGAAGATAAGTAAGCAAAACCGTTCACAGTGATATTTCAGAATACAGTTATCCTGACAATAACTCTCCAAAGGACCAGTTGGAGCGTTTTCATTATGCGGAAGGATGTTCTTTTTGTCTCCATGTTACTGATAATTGTTCATATTTAAGGACACAAAATATAATTAAGTGTTAAAAAAACAAACTTTTACCTATTCTCCAACATTTCTAGTCTCTCAAACAATATCCCTTTACAGAAATCCAGACCATTCCAGAGGGCTATTTCTGGAGATCACACAATAGGAGATTGTTAAAGACATCATGGATATATAGAAAATTTTGGAGTTGAAAGAACAGTTTCATGTATCAAATTCGCCCGAATTAAAGCAGACAATGCTTAGCTTGTTGTGTGGGACGACAAGTTGGTTATTTTTCAAGAGAGAGTCATGTCCGAAATGTATCATTTGGGCGCTGTGCGGCTTGAAATTATGACACGTTTAGGAATGGTATTGTTCCTGCACTCCACATTTTGTCAAGACACATCCACCAATTCAACAAGAGCGTCGTATCCTGCATTTAACTACAAAATCGGTTCTAATGGTCAACCTCCAACGTAATAAACAGAGCCTACATAGACGACTTCAATTAAATGTTAAAGGCGTAAATTCAAACCATGGAAGACCGAAGCCTTCAGATATAACGTTTTACTACCACAGCCCCAACACAAAAATTATGAAAGAGTTAGCTTATTTTGATGACACGGCATGTTACTTAATGCCATATTCTAAATAAATTCTGAAAATTATAGAAAAAAGCTCAATATACAACATTTAAACCCAATTTCTTAGTTACTAAGGAACATTTCAAAGATTTAGTTAGTAAAGCATTTATGGCTATCGAAGACATTGCATTAACCATTTCACAATCAACTTCACAAACTGCACTCTTAAATGATACTTTAGTAAACACCTATGAACTGTAGTGTTTTCTTCACAATTATCTGCAAGGGTACAACAAACACAGATAATCCCTCAGCGATAGCATGGTTTTAAAATGAATTTACATCACTTTTTAGAGAGAAAAGGGTGACGTTAAAGGGTAACTACCGTGTGTTAGTTAAAAACCTTGACCGCTCAGGCGGTGTTTAAAATTTCGACTGCTAAGTGTGCTGCAACCGGTAACACCTATACTTCAACTCCAGTTGTTAAAACGTAAATGTGAAAATGGACATCAAGAAACAATAAATTAGCATTGTCTTGAAAAAAAATACCCATTGTTATATAAACAGAATTAATCCGGCATGGCAGTTTGGTGTCCTAAGAGCTTACACACATTGGACATGATAAGAGCAAAGTAACTGGCCACGAAGAGCGTGGTTGATACCTTCAGCATCTGTAATTCTTCAGGATCATTTTCTGCATGTCGCAACACCCGCTCCTCCATATCCGGAGTGCGAACTGTGCGAGGTCTGTGGTGATCTGTTGTTCTGGCTGCGAAGGATTCCGTGACTGCAAGTCCCTGGAATAGCCTGCTAAATATTTTTTTTCTTGTGGAATGTGGCGTTCTGGATGTCCTTCAATGTACAAGCCACGGACCTGTCGAATACTGCCTTTGGTTAACCCAGAGTAGAGCATCGTGTCTGCCATTTCCCTCTTGGAATAGGATACATTTCACTGCTTGCATTGTTCACACTGCGCTTGTTCTAACGCCTTGCTGCGCTGGAAGCACAGCTTCAAGTGGCCTTTGTACCAGCAGCACTATCAGTGCACTGCATACTCAACCATTCGGAAATGAGCAATGAACTTCAACAGGAAGACATCCTACATCGCCAAATGCTGCACACGAGACAAATTGTCCATATCTCATTAATTATTGGTTTCCAGACATATATTTATAGGGACGTATATTCCAGTTTTGACCAACCCTACCTCCTGTAGCAATATGGAACCTTTTTTTAAAAAAACATATTGTATACATGGTTATTTAATTTTGGGTATTCTACTAAGTAGAGGGGCACACTGCACAAACTCTATTTCTTTTCGTGGTAGTTTCCCCACTCTAGACACAAAGTTGCATCCTTTGGAACCGATCATGGAAGCAGCCACAAGTGCTTCTTTAGAGATGGCACCAACCAGCTCCTCGTAGAAGGCAACAACTTCTTCCACACTTCCAAACTGATGTCATTCAGTTTTTCTGTGACAGTTGGAAACAGGAATAAGTCACAGAAAGTCAATGTGGACTGTACAATGATACACCAGTGTGACTTATAAATTTCGTTCTTTCCCAAGTTTTGTGCGCAGAGACATCGTCACAACCCAAACTTTAATGTTCTGTTTGTGTTCTGAAGATCCTGAGGAGGCAAGCAGTTGGCAGTGACTGCTTGTTTTCTTTCTGGAGTGGAATGACTGCAATATGGTAAATTGTTGGGAAGAGAATGACAACCAAATTCCGGCCTACATTTTGACATCGCTTAAAGTTCACTAGAGATTCGTCGTTTAGAAAGACTCAGATCACCCACTCCCTTTTTGATTCTGCAAATGCAACTTTCGTCACCTTAAAGATATCCTGGGCATTTTGGAAACTGCAACTGTTGAAACGATGAACCATTTTCTGGCACCACTCCGTCTTGCTGCCATTTGATCTTCTGTGAAGTTGTGAGGTACCCAAAGGCAACACTACCCTCTGGTATTCTCACACGAAGGGTTTCTGACGCTGCGGGAAACGAATATTTAGATACTCATCCATTTTCCTGTGGGTCTCTAGCGGATTTCTTTTTACTGTGACTTCTACACGAGTGATGGTTTTATCTTTGACTGCTGTTGTTGGACGTTCCATATTCTTCCCGTTTAAACTTTGCCAATCAGTTATACACTTTAAATACGTGAAGGAGCAAAGTCTAAAATATCTGTAGATTTTTTCAGGTACTCCAGTCGCCTCCTTCATAAAACATCTCACAGAGAGCAAGGGTGCTAAGTTCCTGTTTGGTTGCTAATGAAGATACGATCTCTCCAGTGCTGCCAACACGAAGCTTATATCTTGCATAGTTTCTATTCAAAAAAATAAATAGCGATTTTCGTATTATTGCAATTAAATTTATAGCTGAGATAGAACAAAAAAACGCAGATGATTACGGGAAGCAAGATAAGTGGTGGGGTCGAAAGCATGGTAAAATATCGTTAAAATGCTATACATTTAAACTAAGTGTAGATTGAATATTACAGAAATAAGATGCTCACATGTGAACCATTAGCACTGAATAATAATAATAATAATAATAATAATAATAATACTGAATGTCCCTTAGAAGGACAAAGGCCTCCTACAAGAGTGTAGCAATAATTCACTAATGAGATAAGCTTATTCGCATTAGAGTATTACCCTCTAAGTTACACTTTTTACAATTTTGTTCATCAGATTTCACTCGTTTCGTAGTTGACGTTCGATGGTTTTCCATGTATTCCTGCTTCTTGCTATTCTGGAACATTGGAAACCTGCCTGTGCCGCACAGATCCCATCTCCTTCTTGGCCTATCTCTGCGATGTCTTGCACTTTCCCACGTGGTGATCTTATACGTCCATCTGTCGTCCTGTATCCTCGCAATGTATACAGTACAAACAATTGAATTGTTATTAATTCTACACACATAATCTTTTTGTAGGTTGTTTAAGGTGCCGAACGAGACGACAGGTAATCAAATGCTTGCTTCAATGAACTGATTTTCCGCAGTGACTGCACAAAGTATGACGTAGACAGTTACTACGCTCTTCAAGTCAGAAATGGGCAATATGTCGGTTTTGAGCCCAAAACACACTCACCAAGAATTTTTGTATGCATCGAATAGATATAGAAGTAAGGAATACTTTTTATATCAATATTTATAGAGTACCCTTCTTTTCTTCAATGTGTTGATATACATAGGAGCACTGATTAACCTTCTCCGTGCCTATAAATATCGTGGTCGATGTCGCCACTACATTCTGTAACATTGGCAAGGACAATTTATTGATTGGATAGGAAGGGATGAGCACTGCTAGTACTGGAGAAGGTTATAGAGTTGCATCTCTTTGGTGAAAATAGTATCAAGAAGAATAATATTTAATAAGAACGACCAACATTTCTACTTCAGAACAAGATGCTACAAAGCGTTACATTCTGCATTGTACTAATATTCCAGAACTGTGGCACAAGACTTTCGTCATCTAAGGAAATCATGGAGCGAAGGTATCAATGATATATTAACAGAAGCTCACATAGTAGATCGTGTGGAACTTTTGCCAGGAGTATTAATGAACACCTATAAGAAAATATTTTCAGACGAGTAATGTTTCTCCATCGCAGGCTTTTCGTCCTTTTCAGTTCAAAAAGTTTCAGTAAAAATACGTAGCATCAAAACATCTTTTGTGAGGTACCTCGGTTGCTGCATGTGGATGAATTTAGGAGCACTTTGGGGGAAAATCGAAGCATTTGACTTCCCGGCAATATATCTGCACAATGCTACTCGTAGTTAGAATGCACACCCAGGTGGGAGGATGTGTTTCCAGCAAGTAAATATGCAATATCATTTTAAAGTAAAGATATATAGGGCCCAATAACGAGTTTTAGATAAAAGTTGGACCTTACAGCTATGTAGTTCATGCTTTAAATCTCTCAGTAGCTTCCGATAACTAATGGGCAATTAATAAAACATGTATTTGAATCACATGTCACAGACATTCAATTATACAAAAAAAATTAATTAACTTTCTGACTACTTTTCTAAACGTCACCATAAGCGTTTAAATGCCGTGTCTTTTCCCATCCGTACTGCTTTGAGACCCTTCAAGTAAATGTATTTTCGCTCGTCCGTTGAATTTCCTAGAAATGCTGATCTAGACCCATGTTAAAGGTTTAGGCCAAATTGCGGTGGATGACCTGAGTGACAGAAGAGCTCATATATTACAGCAGTTATGGGATATGATACAGGATGCTTGGGGTGATGTAGTTATGGGATATGATACAGGATGCTTGGGGTGATGTAGTTATGAGATATGATACAGGCTGCTTAGGGTGATGTAGTTATGGGATATGATACAGGCTGCTTAGGGTGATGTAGTTATGAGATATGATACAGGCTACTTGAGGTGATGTAGTTATGAGATATGATACAGGATGCTTGGGGTGATGTAGTTATGAGATATGATACAGGCTGCTTAGGGTGATGTAGTTATGAGATATGATACAGGCTGCTCAGGGTGATGTAGTTATGGGATATGATACAGGCTGCTTAGGGTGATGTAGTTATGAGATATGATACAGGCTGCTTAGGGTGATGTAGTTATTAGATATGATACAGGCTGCTTGAGATGATGTAGTTATGAGATATGATACAGGCTACTTGAGGTGATGTAGTTATGAGATATGATACAGGATGCTTGGGGTGATGTAGTTATGAGATATGATACAGGCTGCTTAGGGTGATGTAGTTATGAGATATGATACAGGCTGCTTAGGGTGATGTAGTTATGGGATATGATACAGGCTGCTTAGGGTGATGTAGTTATGAGATATGATACAGGCTGCTTGAGATGATGTAGTTATGAGATATGATACAGGCTACTTGAGGTGATGTAGTTATGGAATATGATACAGGATGCTTGGGGTGAAGTAGTTATGAGATATGATACAGGCTGCTTGAGGTGAAGTAGTTATGGGATATGATACAGGATGCTTGAGGTGAAGTAGTTATGAGATATGATACAGGCTGCTTGAGGTGATGCAGTATCTTACAAATATACAAAGACATGAGAGCAAGAACTGACACAATTACAAGCTATGACGTTAATTGGCCAATGGTTGAACAAAAACATAATGCTAAGTAATAAATCATGATCATTCTATCATTTTAATTACAATGATTCCCGTTCATTAAATGAAGGTTATAACAATCTTATTTGTTAGAACGCTGTCTTTTTATGACAGTGCCACCACATGTTATATTTATTTAAGTTACTATTATAACAACAACCCCTTACACCTTTTTGAATGAAACTATGGGTGTCGGAGAATGAGCTACAAAGGTACATTTTTTGCATATTTCTGCATGCGTAAACATATGCTGCTTGATATATACAGAGTGAAGCACTTACATCAGGTTATTTAGATAACTCGCCCATTCTTAGTGATAGAAAATGAATTCAAACAAGAGTTACTTGGCATGAAGAGGGGCATAGATAATGGAAAATTATCAGTTTTGTCATAGATGGAACTGTCCAGGATTTGTGAATGTCAGCTTCGTAATTTTAAATGAATGAATTAGTTTTATTATTTGTTTTTTAATAGTGCGTTTGAGAACACGTGCAATGTACTGTCTGGCGATCAGAAGAAGGCAAGCAAAAGGAATGTGCTAAGTAAACATTTTCTACTCTCCTCTCTATGTTCACGCATGCTAATGCTGATACAAATAAAGTGTCAGGTACTCGCCCATGGTTAGAAGTCATTCTAAAACATTTTGGACCGCTTCTGGACGCGTATGCATGAAAAGCTGGAGGTCCCATGCTCCAATCCCGCAAGGTCTCTTCCGGAGTTTATACCTAACCTTGAAAAGGTTACAGCCAGATAACTTTAGATCGAGATCATGTACCATTCATCTAATTATTCATGCATCGTCTTCAGAACTGTGATGTTATGAGGAACATTGAACTATAACAATAATTGTTGTTTAAGCTCAAAGATGAATAATGCTTTACATCAAGGAACAGATGGAACATTTCGGTAACAGACTTACATCATGGTATATGTTTAAAATGGCGATCTTGAGCTATACGCTATATAAAGCAATTCTTGTGGGTAATACTATACACTCAATTTCATTTGGACTTATCACAGAGCAAACATACAGATCTGGTACATGTGGGAAATTAGAATATTTTTTCAGAAAGCAATCGTACTGTTGCTCTAACTTGGCGACATTTGCCATAAATGTTGAACCTATTTTATATTACTTGATTAAATCAATAATTTAAAACAAACATTTACCCATATCAACTTTCTCGGCCTTGTACAGTATGTTGTGAGCGCCTGAATAATTTTAGAAAGTAGTTGTCTGATTTACCACAGTATGACACAGATTGGATCCAGGTACACAAAGGATTTGTAGCGTATTGTGCTTACATCACATTATAATAGAGCAGCCAAGCAGTTACTGGTTCCTTGAAGTTAACTATTTCTCCTAGTCACTAACCCTGAAAACAAAAGTAATCTAAGCGTCTTCGAACGGGCTATTAAAATAAATGATAAAGATATAAATCAATTTATAACAACAAAATTTACTTTATTTCTCCTCGACGCCTCCATCTGTGCACAAATTAACAATATTACATTATTTCTCCCTTCAAACCAAACAACTAAGTGGAAACGGATCGAGAGATTGTGCATAGAACTCGAGGCAGAAGAATAAGGGAGTGCTACTTGTTTCTAGTAGCCAGTCCATGGCAGGGTAACAATTCAAAAACTGGAGTGATGTGCTCTGATTTTGGTAAATTGCATACATAGCGAAAGCAGGGATCGTGAACACTTTCTACTCTTGGTCATGATGTCAGTTAAAGGTAATATTAATGTGGCATAATCGCTGTTGCTTATAAGTATTATTTTTAATTGAATGTGAGAAAATTCTTAAGCCGTTTCAAGGAATGAAATATTGATTTTTTTTTTTTGAATTTGTCATTAAAATTAGTGTCAAAATAGAAGCCGAAATTTTATACAAAATATTTTATTGACACTTTTGTTTTTGGGAATAAGTGATGTTTGAATAATTTTGTTCATTAGTCGATTTTGTCGGATTTATGATAAGTTCGTTTTGTTTAGCCCACATTGATACCGAGTCTAGATCTTCGTAAGTCCAGCTCTGGAGTTTATGAGTAAATCTGATCGTCAATGTGTAAACAGTTTTTTAAATAGTTTTTAACGCCCGTTTTTACTACTGAGGCGCCACAAGCGGTGAACACTGATGATACATGAAATGATAAATTGGGAAAGGATTTTTTTTAAGGAAGGAAATGTCCCAGACGTAAGTTTAGGGTACCTCCCCGGCATTTGGTAGTTATGAGCACTGGAGAAAGTCTGGATAAACCCTCAATCGGGGAGGATAATCATTTTTTTTTTTTTTTGAGTAGTGTTTAACGCCCGTTTTTACTACTGAGGCACCACAGGCGGTGGACACTGATGATACATGAAATGAAATGATAATTTGGGAAAGGATTTTTTTTTTTTTTTTTAAGGAAGGAAGCGTTCCAGGCCTAAGTTTTAGGTACCTCCCCGGCATTTGCCAGTTATGAAGACTGAGGAAAACCTGGAAAAAACCCCAGTCAGGGAGGACGGTCCTGGCGGGATTCGAACCGCAGACCTCCCGCTCACGAGTTCGTGCCTTAACGACCTCGGCCACCCGTGGCGGTGAGGATAATCATGGCTCTGGAATGGAGCGCCAGAGTTCTCACCCACGAATCCGCGCCTTAACGACCTTGGCCATCTGGGGCGGTGCGTATACAGTTGTAGGTCATCAACATACATGTGGTATCTGCAGTGCTTAGTGTTGTAAAGGGCGTAATTTATATAAATAAAAATAATAATGGTCCCAGTACTTACCTTTGTGTCACTCCAAACTCTGCTGACCTCCAAGGCAAAAAGCGATTTTCTACTGCAACACACTGTAGTCGGCAGTTTTGAAAGTGCTTTATTTATGTTAACTGAGTGAGACGCTCTAGAAATGAATAAGAGTTGAGACAAGTAGTCCACTCACATCCTTAGCCTCACGAATGTCCTCAGTAACGTTAAGCTAGGCAGTTGCCGCACTGTAAGCAGCAAGTAATCCTGACTGGTGGGTGTCGTGTAGGTTGTGCTTGTTAGGATGCTCAGCGAGTTGTTTGTGAACGATCCGCTTCAGTGCTTTCCATATGGCATGTAGGATGCTGATATGTCTGTAATCCTGAGAAGTGGAGGGTGAAATGAATTTTGCTATAGGGCGTACAAATGATTTCTTTCCAGAAGAGAGGATGTGTCGTTATTATTAAGGACGCATTAAATATATGCGCGGTAGTTGGTAATATAACGTCGATGCTTTTTTTATGATAATGGTGGTGCTGATCTTGTCTCTTCTGGTAGCTTTTGATTTAATCGTCTCAGCGCATTTTACGTCACCGGAAGTAATGTAAATGAAGAAAAACTTGTCGGTTCATTTGTTTCGTTTTCTGGTTGAAGTATGGTGTCTAAGATAAAAAAAAGGTCTCTAAGTGGTAAAGTGTTCGTTAATTTTTTCAAGAGGGACGCAAATTCTCTCTGTCGTAGTATTTCCAAGACTTATATTTTTTATATTTCTTAAAAGGGATGAAATAAATAAAAATATAAAAATAAAAGTAAAAAATAAAAATATCCATAAATATAAAAGTTGCATGCGAATACCTTGTACAGCGATGATCTAATTTACAAACTTAATAAGTCACCTCTTTCTTGAGGTTTTCTTGATATTTCTTAAATATCCATATAATTCCCAGCATGGTCGACATATTATCTTATATTACTGGCGCCAGCAAAAGTTATCACCGCCCCCCCCTTTATGGCAAATAAAGAAATTATAATAGGTTAAATGAATGAATAAAATCGTCCCTAGAGCACTACATTTGCCTATTGAGAAGCTCCAAGCAATTCGCAGCGAATAGCTGTGCATGGAGTATTGTTTGGCGGCAAGCCATCCCACTTATACAGCTCTCCTGCAGGTATAAACGGAGAGGCGCTTTAACTCGAACCATGCTCTTATGCAAATTGAGGAGAGACAGGGATCTACTTATCACACACTCTATACTTGATATTTAGCACAGTATAGTGAGATTGTAACTAATACCTAAATTAGTCTGAAACTGAGAATCACTTGCCACTAGAGTTAAAACCCTGCAAGTCCTCGTCATCTTGAAGCTACTAGACTGCTGTAAGAATAAGTACCAATTACGCTCATTATACATGATACCTTTCTCCCTAATCCTCTTAGCGTGAGCACGAGCAACCTTCACCCTGCTATGGGTTTGGCAAGGATCAAGTTTGCCAGTCTTATTCTTTTTTATATTTTAACATAAGTTTGCTTTGGTTGGTAGCTGATATCACGATAACACCATCCCTTCTTGCAAGTGGAGTAGTAACTAACATGGGAGATTCGGAAGGAAAACTAGAACAATATTTATTACTAACCTCTCATTTTAATAGTAAAATACCGTTTATGCTAATGCTATAAAATATAAGGAGGAATGTTTTTTTGTTCCTATGTCTAATAGTTCGTGCAAATATTTGTCATATATCATATTTTATTAATATTGCAATATTATTAAACTTTCCTTTTATGCATAGCTTTCGAACCCCTTAAAACAGAAATTTGAACTATGCTCATATCTTGCCAAAATACAATGATTTGTGAAACATAGTCTTTAATTGACAAGCTTGAAAGAAAGTCAGATTTATGCACATTTGAATGATTTCTCCACAGAGGTAATGTAAAATAAAATACATAATTTAATATCTAGAAGTAGTTTTGGACGCCGCAGGGTTACCACTAGAGTGCTACGTTTGGACATCGAGAAGCTTCAAGCAATCCCCTACACTACTGTGCATGGAGAATTGCTTGGCGGCACTGTACAAATGCACTCGACCCTCTACTTGCAGGTGCATCTTAAACTCTTTTAACCCACCATGCCCTTCGTTCAAAGCAAGTGATTGACAAACACTTGATGTGTATCCACAGTGACCAGACGCAGGCCTATATTCACCACAGTCAGCAATCTCAAGTCAAAGTGCAGCTTTCTCGATCAGTCCCGCATAACAGCAAGATGACACATCTTGTCACAAAGAGAGCAATCAACAGACATGTTTGTTTTTGCAGTTTTCCGCGCGGAAATTAGTCAAACACAGAGTCTTGCACGGTTTTGTTGCCCGTTTCATCAGGTGGCGGTTAGAGTGGTAACTGCCGATCAAGTGGAGACAATATCCGCTAACTCATTTAAGTTTTCACTACTACAACTTCCTTTATGATCAAAATAAACACATGCCTTATGACGTGATATGCTGGAAACGTTGTCTTGTTGCATTTCTGTCATTCACACGCATCAGCTAATCTCCCGAAATGAGTAAAGTGACTTTCGCTTAATATTTTTTACTGATAAAGTATGGTTCCATTTACCTGGTTATGTTTCTACACAAAAAAGCATGTGTTGAAATACAGACAAATAGTAAATGTATAGATACAGAGTAAAACCTATCAATTTAGACACTACATAAATGCAGAAAGACGCAGGAATAGTATACTCGCATTATTTTTGAACAACTGACTATATTGAATGCCGATCTGGATATTTCCAGCAAGAACTTATGCATGTCAATTTTCTAAAATGAAGCAGAAATATGCAGATATAGCAGGACAACATTTCCAACATCTCCGGTCATTACGTACACGTACGGGGATATTACATACTCTTCGCCAGGATCTACCGCTTTGACTGCCGATCCGCCAGTTGCCGCGAAACAGGCGACAAAACTTTGAAAAACTCAGTATGTGTCCCTGTTGAAATGTTATATTAAATATAGCACGCACGTTTGTAAAATGTGTCCTTTCAGCTACAATACAAACTGTTTTAAAAAGCCTATCACTTTAATATGTCCCTCAAAATTGTTGTTGTTCATATATATATATATATATATATATATATATATATATATATATATATATATAACGAATTTATGCGTTAATTCAGGAAAACTAACGTAATTAAAGTAAAATGGCCATCTTAAAAGCACACATTTCTGAACCCTCTTTATATATAGTTTTATTTCAAGGCAATGCTAATTTATAAGGTTCTTAGTGTTCAACTCCATATGTTGGGTCCATGTAGGTTAGGGGACAAACACCACTGGAATGGGCGGAAGAGAGGTTCTTGCATTAACAAAATGAGTTTAAATTCCATTCATGATATGTGCAGAATCCTGTAGTAATTAATTACAGTACTTAAATATCGTAAACCAATTTTGCACTGTTATTTCACATGTTGATTCTATACCAAAAGTAAGACTTCAGTCCCTTTAGTCCAAGTTAGAACTAACAAAGTAAACAAGTTTCTTAAGACACAGCAATTTTGTTGCTATTTACTGTCACTAAATACATTTTAAACAATAATAACGAAGTGTCTACATTCATCGTACCGCCTCTAAATTCAGATGCCTATGTTTCATAAAAATGATCAAACGAACTTTCACCCAATATTAGAATAGGTTAACATACATTTAATTAGGATTATATTCAATATTCGTTAACATGTATACAATGAGAGTTACGTTTATTTATTTAATCGGGTTGACATGTACAATTTTAAGTACAACCTGTAAATGTTGCAATTCAATTATTTCTTCACTACCACCAAGTGTAAGCCCATCTGTAGATTGAATAAATACATCATCATCCCCCTCCTCCTCCTCCTCCTCCTCCTCCTCTTCCTCCTCTTCTTCTTCTTCCTCCTCCTCCTCCTCCACCTCTTCTTCTTTGGCGGGGCCCTCAGTGACCGCTGCGTCTGTACTTCCCTCTTGCGACTTCATTGATAAAGGGCAGTACTGTAGGGGGAATTAATGATCAGGTCCCCTATCACGTGGCTTTCGAGATTGAAGGATGTCACCTCTTTATCAGGCAGCTTCCCAATTCTCACGAGGCTGGATGGACCCTGATCTAGATCTATCTAACTTAGAAAATTCCTAAGTTTATACCCGAGGATCAAACCCGGGACCTTCTGGCCAGTAGTCAGCAACTATACCTTTAAACCAAGGAGACAATGGAATAAATATATACATACAAATAATAAGTAAACAAAATAGAACTGAATGAGTCACAATAATGGATCGATATATAATTATAATGCACTGCCTAAATTATTTAAATCAATGACGCCTCCAAAATTCAAAGCAAATTTTTGGGCTCAGAACAGCAAACATGGCCAACAAAATAATTTATTTTTAACCATTGACTGCCACAAATCTGTAAAATTTCACTAAATTTATTCATAGAAAAATAAATTTTTATAGTTTTATTTCTAATCCTTTTTACCAGATTAAAATTATAAAAAAAAGTTTGAAGCTTTTTAGAGACAAGTTCCTTTTGTTCATTGCTGGTTAAACCACTAAAAAGTTTTTCAATTGCACTTTCACACGATTCACTAGCCATTGCGTACATAAAAAAATTAACCCACTGAATCCTTGCAACTAAAACCTAAAACCAACGTATTTCAATGTATGTTATTTTAACAAAGAAACTTCGTTATTGCAGCTGGTGATATTTCACATCGCCATCAAAAATTCTTCAAACAATGTATGGTCGATCAAATGAAGTTTGGAGCTTCTCGAAAACAGCTGGAATGACCTATGAACCTTCTTCCTTACGCCGACAAGTTTGTAGGAAAGCTATGTACATAATGACATCTATTAGTATAATACTCATATATTACAAAAAGATATGTACTTTCTCACCTTGTAATGTTTATGCATTTCCTCACATTTTTCTATAAGCAGAAATCAGCTGCACTTTCTATCTAAAAAATAATAGTCAATGGATAGAACGTAGGCCTGGCGGTAGATTTACAGACAGGAAGAACTGGTTTTGCCCAATAAAAATGGAATTATTTCCTCGTATCCAACACAGTCCCGGTTGTAAAGAGCTATGATATTTCCGCACAATTCTAGAATTTACTTGCTGGACATTAAGTACCACATCTCACTCCTTTGTTCCACATGAGCATAACTCAACAGATGCCACGAATCTAAATCAGAATGTGCACAGACCATGAAGATAGACAATTATGCTTACAACATTTGCATCTTCAATACCTTAATCTATCAGAATCATGTAAATGTGTCTGCTTTTATGCTCAATTTATAGCTATTGAAGTTGTATGCATAAAAAGAAATTTAAAAAATTTCTTCCAATCTCCATTGATCCTATTTTCTAAGCACCAAAAATGATAATGGAAAAGTGTATACATATGCATATATATCTGTTAACGCTCTAATAGCTGCAATTTTTTTTCAATGAAACTTGACATATAACAGTCAATAAACAAACATTTCATTAACCAGCAAAATGGAACCATAGGAGGTGGGTTTTTAAGTAAAGCGAATATTTACTATTATCTATAGCCGTAGCAATTTATTTTTTCAAGGAAACTCGGTATATGCCATTGGAATAAAAAAATAATATTTTCTGAAATCAGTGAAATCAGACTATTATTATTATTATTATTATTATTATTATTATTATTATTATTTTGCATCATGTTCAACCCCCGTTTTTACTACTGAGGCACCACAGGCGGTGAACACTGATGATACATGAAATGAAATGGTAAATTGGGAAAGGATTTTCAAGAAAGGAAACGTTCCAAGCCTAAGTTTAGGGTACCTCCCCGGCATTTGTCATTTATGAGGGCTCAGGGAAACCTGGAAAAATCCTATCAGGGAGGACGGTCCTGGCGGTATTCGAACCCCAGACCTCCCGCTCACAAGTCCGCACCTTATCGACCTCGGCCACTCGTGGCGGTCAGACAATTATGAGTGAGGATTTATCTGAAAATCAAAATTTAAAAAAAAAAAATCAATACTAAATTTGGAATGTACCATTTAAATGAAATAAGAAAAAGTTTCTGAAAATCAGGGAAATCAGAGTGGAAGTGATATTACTTGTGTTAAACGACTAGAAAGAACAAGTTCGAAAGTTGTGCTTCGGTTACAGTAAAAATGTGGTAGTTGTAGTTTGAACATACACTTGCAAAAGCGATTACCTATGCGAGAATATGACTTTCAGGTTTTAGCAGGGCAAAGTTCCTTGTAGTAACTTGAAAAAAAAAAAAAACAAACAAACAAAAACAAAGCAATAACTGTACGGCAACCGATTAAAAAATAAACAAATTCACAACTTGACGTAAAGTTTGAGTAAAACTATATATCATTTCCTTTGCCGTTAAGAAGGGGTCATATTATGACCTCGCTTATCTGTGTAATAAAGGCATCTACGCCACTCCATACCAAAGTGACAGCGGTCGGAAACCACTACGAACGCGCTTACAAAGAACTGAACGTAAGACAGTCCTCGGAATTTGACCGATAAAGCATTTGCGTTCTTCAAGTCCTCTAATAGTAAGTTATCGTAGTTGGCCTAAGTTTGTATTTTGAAAGTTCTAACGTCCAAAAACTAAAATAATTATTAGTGACATAAATGAGACTGAAATCCGTTAAAGCCTACGCCTTCAAAACTTTGAGAAAGGAAATCCTAACACTACAGTGATAATATGAGATAATAACAGAAGTATTTAACTTTCCTAAAGTAGTTTTGCTTCAAAGATGTCCTGATATTGTTGACAAATTCAACAGCGCAGCAAAGAAGCTAAGGATATTGTGTGAAATACATAAATTAGGACAATTTCAGGAATAAAATTACAATAAAAACAATAACATTCTTAAAACTCGCCAGTAAAGTAATAATTGTATAAAATCACATTTATGAATACACATCTATTCAGAAATCTTATTGAAACAGAATTTCTATTACTACAATTAGATTTACTCACTTATGATAACTAAGGAAAATAAAATAGAGGTATTAAATTTTACTAATATTCAATTTTATTATGATTTATTTTTATTATGATTGGATAACATTTTAGTAACTTTAAATCAAATATTTAAAGAAATGACATGAAGAACATTATTTGTGTTTAAAAATTAAAAATTACTTATTTTAAACTACGCATTAAGTCAGATATCAATGTACATATTGAATGAATAATCATTAAAAACATAATTATCAAAAGTGAATGAAGGAGCAATTTCGTAGATGAAAATGTCGAAGCAGAATTTCGCAATTGTTTAGTATTGCCGAACAATGCTCCTCATTAATCTATACGATGGAGCGATTTACGAATAGATGCATTGATGTGACTCGTGAATTTAATAATTTCTTTTCCTGGATTCCAGCCAGTGCCATATATGATACTAGGAGTCTACCCAGCTGGAGTGATTTGCTAGTTTTCTCCTTTTACCATTCAGTGACGTGGTTGTTCGTTTTTGCGATTAATCGATTCTTGCTCGCGGATTTCTGAAAAAACACTGAGAACACAAATGTGCATCCATTTACAGTGATATAAGTGAAATAGTCCGCATAAAAGTTGATTTAAAACCCTTAAGGTATAAATCCCACAGTTAATATCACACATAGCTTTCTTAGAATTTTTGTTGATTTGATTTATTTATGATAACGTCTCAGGTCATCAGCGTCCCATTCAATTCAGGGTGTGAAATGGCCGATTAATTTCGTTCAGAGGCCTCTTCTTTCAGGCTTGAGGTTCTTTTTCGTGCCGTAAATGTACGACACGGGACCCACGGCTTTACTTCCCTTCCGAAGGAAGCCATACATAGGATTTTTACTCCAGAAAAAATCCATCGACCCTGACAGGTTTGAACCCGCGATCTTGGGCCTACGAGGCAGGTAGAGCACCAGGACCATCAGGACCGACATCTTAGGGTCAACTGCTAACTGGAAATTACTTTTAACTGTAATTTAAAAAGAAGCTGGATGTTAGTCATCATTTCTATTGCATAAATAGACTATGTAACCCCGAGTTTTCAATAATCGTCAAACCTATGGTAACATGGCGAAACAATGGGGAAATTCCTATTTAGAGCGAGTTGATGTTCAGCTGTTCAACCTGAGAAATCAATAATTTTTCAATTTTTCTGCCTTCTTCACGTGTTTCTTTCATTAATATGTCTTCAAACATGTATAAAGAAAAGTGAATGCGAGCGATAAATTTTAGCAAACACGAGAAGGATATTATTATTGATCTGGTCTAAATTATCAGGAAATAATTTTGAAAAAAAATAGATTCGATCTCAAATAAGGATAAAGAACGTACATGGGGGAGATTATATTCTGAAGACTTCTGCAATATTACCCCCAAAGATATAACAGGTATGTGTGTGTAGTCTATAGCACCTAAAACTCCAGGAAAGTTACGAAAGTTATAGAAGCCCAGCACCACTTTCTTTACACCACCTTCCTCGATTGACATTCTGATGAACTCGGTCTCAGAGTTGCTGCCTCTGTAGTAACTTTATGAACTTTCCTTTCTCCACCTTGAATATATCTCTAAAAACTATTTGGAAACTCCCTGTCATATAGAACCTTAAAAATAGTAATATCATGAACATCGAATTCAAAACTCGATTATGCTTACTTTATAATTATAATCGGGGACGCCACCTCTGTTCCAGTTCTTCGACTTTTCTGCTAAGCGAAATAGCACTTTGTATTTCTTTTTTCTCTCGTGAAATGCACGATGAGCACGGTGAAATTCATCTTCGGATGAAATGTCGGATATGAGAAATCTGTACAATGTACCGCTTGTAAGGTTACCTAACATAACCTACAACTGAACGCAATTCTGTCTGTTGTTATTAGGCGGAAATGAAAAGTGCAAATTTGAAGAAGTTTTATCTATAGAAATTAAAATAAACGTAAATAACATTTTTATTTATAAATGCAGGTGTTGTGCTATAGTACTATGAGAAAGGTGCTATTGAAGAATTAATAAACTGTAGTTAGTGCTTTAATTTTGCGAGAAGGTTTAATTTCAAGTAAAGACGAAATAATAATAGGTTAATGTTTATTGAACCAAAATTTCCGTGGTAAGTAAAACTGATGGTTAATTCTATGCTCTAAACTCAAGTCAACTCTTTATATAACCGGTTCCTAATGTTATCGTGGTTAAGAAAAAATTGAATTTAACTAGCTTGGTGACGGTATTTATCATACAAGTTAATCATTACTCCATTAAAATTCACTTCGTATTACTTTATAAATGAACATAATATCTTAAAATGTAAAATTAGTTAAATGGATTTAAAATTTGAGTTTATAGCAATAACATTTCTACACATTACCTATAGTATTAATATGTGCCCAACTTTGCGGGTGGAATGTAAAAATTAGTCCATTAACTAAACTAAATTATGTGCTTTAGGCCTAAAACGCATTCATAAACAATACAAGCGTGTGAAATTCCTAATAATTCTTATAGAACTTAAAAACAAGAAAGTACCATATTATTTTCTTCCTTTGCGCTTAGTCTGACAAGCAAAATTACCAATTTATTGAGATGAAAACATGGATCTTTCTGTAAAACGTTAGAATTATTTTACTATTAGAGATAAGCAAAGTGAATTGCAAATAAACATTGAAATAACAATACCGTGCTATTTATTTGTTTCCAGAACTAACTTCGCCGTCGGCAATTGAGCTGGCGTAAGTCTACCCCTCAACGAAGGTCAATATCGCCGCACTATTTCCGTCCGTAGTACTGAGTCCATGCGCACAAGTTTAAAAATCAAAAACACACGAAGAAGAAGCGTGTTGAAAATGTAAACGTTTGCAGCATTACACACGTTATAACTTTTATATATTTTTATAAATATACTGCAAGTTTACTAAATTTTGCGAAATTTAAATGAAATGCAAAACAACATAGAGAGAAATTCATATTCCAAAGGAGTGAGTAAAAATATATCACCCCAGAAAGCGAGGCACAATGAAATGAATGACACGTGTTGATCTTCCTAGCGAATTTAGTAAAATTTCTCTTATAAACAAAACACCTATTCATTTAAAACGTTCATTTTTATTATTATAAATGTTAGAAATATGCAATAAAATAATTAAATTAAACGAATACTATATACAAAAATTCTAATTATTCTAATAGCAATGGCTATTAGATTACACAATTTTAATGTGACTATTTTACTTATGGGACATCATAAGATCAATGAATTGAAACAAAATTTTGAATTTTGACTAATCACAACCCGACATCACAGTAAAATTATTGTAAAGTTTTATCAAATCGCGAAGTGCATTTGTTACCTGGTCAGTGCATTCAATTATTTACCCCCACTGTAATTCCTGAGCATCATACAAAACATCATTCAGCAACACTAAATAAATTGCGGAATTCTCATCCACATTTTCATCTATTAATGGCCTAATGTCCTTTGTATTAAATAAAATGGCAGCCCCTTCATTTAATTGATAGCTGAGTTTTGAATAATTGTAAATTTAACTAACGTAATGTGTATTCACTCAATTGTTTTTGCGTAATAACCAAAGAATTTGTAATACTTTTACAAATTATGTAACAATACCTGCCTAAGCAACCATACATTTTAATAAACACGCTATTCAGAATGGCAAAACGTTAAATTCTGTTTTGTTTTTCCCTGTTGGTATTAGTAAACCGAATGGTAGCGATTGTAACAGTCGATTTTCGTCTATTTCATTCTCACAGTTTCTAAATAGATAGCTATTCATAAGCAAGCACGACATTTTATACAACTCTTAATATTCTGTGTGCGAATTTCAAAAATATATTATTTTTGTTCTTATTCTAACAATAAAATAGCCCTAAACCCCTATTTGGCACTTTTCTATTGGCATTGCTAGACGGGTTGAAAAGTATTTATAATACAAATTTACAAGTGTTATGCTTACTTTAATAGTGAAATAGTTCTAATAAATATCACTCGAGAGTCTGAACTTTCCAAACGCACTACATTCATGAATTTATCGCCAATCTCACACAACCTTGTGATATTACTAGTGATAAAAGTGTGTTTATGTAATAAAACGAAAAGCTTTTTAGTATACGTGCTGTTTCCACGCTAGCTATACTTTTATAAAGCCTTACGCAATTATTTTCTTTTCATTGTAATGTGTGTATCTTTATCAGGTTTTGTATAATCTGCAATTGACGAACGATGCACAACGTACAACTTACTATCTTCTTGTTCAAACTGGCGTAGAAATAACTTAATTGCTTTCATTATCATTATCTAGGCTTCTAAGCATGAATATTAAGTTTATATGTCTGCTAGACTTTTCGTATATTCTTAAGAAATTTATAGGCCAAATTTTCTATGTTCATTTTAATATTTTATTATTCACAGGATATACTCTAAATGGTTTTGTTTTATTTTATTTTATTTTGATGTAAAATTCTAAACATGGGAGCATATCAATAATGAAAATGTTTTGTACAGCTTTGATTTTTTCCAAATTTTACATAACCTGTCGAATATACTACTTTGGATTTCATTATTTTAAATGCGGCAATTTAATTTTCAATAATAATTATCAAATATTTTAGAAAACTCAAATTATTAATTTCGTCTGTTATTAGGTTATTAAAATGTTTAATAAGAATTGGACGTTTTCCAGAAAACATTGCAACTTTATTTTTATAAGTTGTCCTTGGCGCTGCACTAAGTAACAAGAATGTCCCTGTATTAACTCTAGTTTTGTTACCAAAAATGATTTTTGACAGTAATCAGTCAAATTTTAGAGTGGTAAACCGAAATTTGTGATTATTGGTGGTTCAAATACTACATAAATTTTCCTCTTGACGATATTCATCATATATTTGAGAATAAAATTTAAACACGTTTGTAAATGATAAAACTTTGTAAGTTTCAGGGATTAAGGGACAAAACTTGCATGAAATCTAAACTCCATTGCCAGTTAAGGTTTGAAGTACATGTCTACTTTAGAGAATGTGGGGAAAATGTGGCTTATATAATAAATCGGCCTTACTTAGACATACTTTTAAGTTATGTAGAAGTGAAATGTCTACCTGTCAATCTCGATGTATCAACTTATCGATGGGAGCATTGAATGAGCACATTCGAGAGACACAACAAACATCCCTACCGTCGTCGTGTGCGACGTAAAGACAGGCTTGTTGGCTACGTGAGAATGACCTTGTCTTACCCCTTGTAATGACTTCTGGTGTGGGTTTAAAGGTGAGCGTCTCTTTTCATTCCGTTCTGTAGAAGTTTATAGAATCGCGAGCAGTTGGGTTGTGTTACACAACGTTATGCAGTTCGATTAGATAATGATTCATATCTAAGGTGGCCTCATGCGACTCAAAAAGTTCGTGTCCATGCGAATTATGACTCATTCCTTTCCTTCACTCTCTCCCTTAATGCGCCAAGATCGAATTTTTACGCCGCACGTGTTGAGTCTCTCCATTCCTTCTATTCTATGAACTTGAAACAAGTTTTAAAATGCTCTTATGTACAGTTTGTCGATCTCATGAAACTGACTAGATAAAATATGACACTCAAAAGTATTTCTCTGCCTTAAACACTTTATTATCCATTTTTCTAAATTAATAATTCATTACTCATATAAATTAAACATCCAATAGCCGTGAAAATGAAAATAGCCATTCAAAGTTAAACTGTTCCTGGACACTTGCTATCTGTACATGTTGTCTTTAAGATTTCTTACAATGGTTGACTATTGCCATCCGCGTCATTGTTTTGCAAGTCGTGTTAATGTGAAATACTTTAGGGTGTGCTTCTTCCGCCCTGTCTCAAATACCCAATTCCGTGACTCCAATTGGTAAAAGAAACAGAAAAGGAGATAGAGTGGGGGTTTTTTTTTTTTTTGAGTAGTGTTTAACGTCCGTTTTTACTACTGAGACATCACAGGCGGTGACACTGATGATACAGGGGATGAAATGATAAACTGGGAAAGGAGTATTTTTTTTTACAGAAGGAAACGTTCCAGGCCCAAGTTTAGGGTACCTCCCCGGCATTCTGAGGGAAACCTGGGAAAAACCTGAGTCAGGAAGTACGGTCCTGACGGGATTCGACCCCCAGACCTCCCGCTTACGAGTCCGCGCCTTAACGACCTCGGCCATCCTTATAGTTACTACAGATACAGATTTATGTGATAGGAGCAAAAGATGCTGTAACGACTGCAACAAGTGTGTTTGTTCTACAAGCTTCAGCATCAAGTACCATTTTGCGACTAATTTAGCTTCTCTTTGGGACCACGGCGATTTTTGTTTCATATACATTGTACGTAAATGAGCATACATACTTTTACATTCACTAATAAAGACTCTCATTTATTTCAGTGTATTATAAAAAATATTTAAGCAGTATAATAATTCCTTGAAGTAATGAATAATTTTTAATTATTCTAATGGTTCCATTCAAATTCCTAGGCTGTATATTTATATCATATTTTCATTGAAAGATGTTATACTATCTGCATGCTCTCATTCACTTACTTGTAGGAAAAAAATCTGGTTTTCTTCCTTCTGTGATAAATATTTGATTTAAAAAGTTATTGAACAACATTGATTTGTGTTTTTATGACAATTAAATACTGTAAACATACTCGAGTGCGTCATTCTAACCAATGAAAACGCATTCTAAATATTGTCAATGATACAATGCGTTCTCTCTTACTCCATGTAAAAATGTAATGTTTTCTGCTGTTAATTTGATAAAAATTATCTGAAATTGACACATTCATTGTTATACGACGTTTATTGTTCAATTACGTTATCTAGTTAAAAACGTTTGAATATACCGCATTACGCCGCGCTGGATGACTATTATGAGCACTTGTGTTACAATTTTGAATGCGGCCACTACACGGTTAAGTCACACTATAGACGGGACCAAACTATTAAACTAAATCTATGAAATTTCTGTTTTTAGTTTATCTATCCATAGTACTGTAATTAATACACACAATGGTTACAAACTGTACAAAACACAGTACTAAATCTATTTAAATTATTTTGAATGCAACAATTGTGTAGGCAACAATGCAATATAAGCAACATTTATGTTTTCTTCTAAATCTGTATTTGAGGCTGGGAAGTAAGACAATTTAACTTGTTTTATTTTATATATTATTTTCATAAAATCATTTTTAAATTAAATTACATTTTGTGGCCCTTCTTGATGAAGGATACCCAACAAATATTTTCCAAAAATTAGTGAATAGAATAATATCTAAAAAGGATACATATATAGTATATGAAACCCAAAGGAACATGTGGCAGAAAGAGATACGTTTATTTCAAGAATACTGAAAAAGTTTATAAACTTTTCGAACAGTAATTGCAGAGCAACCAATTCAGATCTAAACAAGAACTTAGTTAAGTATGGCACAGAGCGCGGAGAAAATTTAACTATGATCGTTTTGCTGCACGCAAACCAACACAGAAGGAGAACACAGATACTGAAGTGATAAATATACCATATGGTCTAAAAAGGATTGGGAAGGGATAATGGAATTGAACCGTTAATACAATGCATTCTTGAATTACAATTTGTCACCACATCTTATAACACATATCCCTTTCTCTTTCCTTTCTTTCTTTACTGCGTATTCAAATTGCAAAGAATGAGTACATTTCCCTTTCAGATTTGCTTTAGTGATGAACCCACCTTCAGCATTGGCGAAGAAACAAGTCAATATGTGCGCAGGAGGAAGGGAGAGAAATCCAGTCCCAAAGGTGTCACTAACACAATGAAGCACATCCATGGGCAGGATGACTGAACGTTGTTGAAGGTAACATAAGGCGGTGCTACATATAAAGTTTTAATACATATGACAGACTGAGTTCCTAATAAGGACTTCATGTTCATGCAAGATGGTGCTCCATGCCATAGAGCAAATGGATTTCCAAATTTTGCAGAGTTCCCATAACGCTGATTAGCCGGATATAGACCTGGCATGATTCCAATTGAGTATCTCTATACCATTATTAAGAAAAATGTAAAAAATCAACATTACTAAAACAGTTGTAATAAAATCATAAAAAGCCATTTGGCACAGAGACGCTGAAATTCAGAAATCGTGAAGAAATATTATACACAGTATACCAAATATAATTTAATGCACATCAGTGCAAAAGGAATGCAGAAAGTATCAACAAGCGTAATTATCAGCATACGTCATATCTTGTGCATCATAAAAGCATATAAAACAAAATTTATGCAACTATCTTGTTCATATCTGTATCATAGATTTTAACCAAATCTTTTGCCATAGGTTATCTTAACATATTTATTTTATACCACCTATAAAGAATATAACTATATCTCATGTGCTAAATTTATTAAAAGATCTAAAATTCAAGGCACTATCCACTAGGCGGTTACGCTCCTGGCTTGCCGATTGTGCTCCCGTTAACCTCGCAAAACTATAGAGCGACTATCTAATAAAATACTGTGTATTTCTACTGAGCAAATGTTTGCATTTTCTGTACACTTTATGTTTCAAAGTTCTACAGAGATAATCACAGAAGGATAGATGTGGGGATCAAATTGTTACTGACAACTCCTACCGCCAAACATTCCGTGAATTGCCTGCAAAGAAGCCTTGGGTGCATGTGCCCTCGCAAGGTCCTGCTGGTAAAATGTAAAATGTATAATTAACGTTCCCTCGCAGTTTAGCAAAAAATTAAATGTTGCAATTCTGTCACCGCTAACTGTACACTAACTTTTATTTTTTGGTAATGAGGGACTTCTTCAAGGAGCAGTTGGGCGACTGAATTTAAAATCAGAAATAATATTTATATATCTCTTTAAATTGTAATATAATTTTATATTACTAAAACGTATCAATACGAATATTTTTATGAAATATAACACCTCTAGGTGTAACTGTTTTCACACAAAAATTCGCCAAAGTTACCTATTTTATTAAAATTGCCGTTTTGAGACAGAGCTCTCGAATCCCTTATAATAGAAATCTGAACAGTAGCTTATTTTAAAGCTCGTATCTTTGTGAAAATGTTTGCAAAACATAGTCATTAATTGTGAATATTAGAAGAAAATAGTCCTTTTTTCATATTGAACGAGTTTTCCTACAAAGTAAATAAAATGCACAATTGCAAAATTTCAAATTATGAAGTCAAAGTAGTAACTAATAATAGTCAACTTCCCTTTCGATCCCACACGATCATATATGGACACGAGTAGTGAGACCCCCTTATTGCAAAGATAACTTAACAAAAATATTTTTATGAGAAACCTTAATGGAACTTTAACATAATATTGACACTTTTTTCAGAGAGAGAGAGAACCATTTGATATTTTTATTTCTATTGCCTTCCGTTGAGAAATTAGTTAAATATGAATTAATATATTTATGTGTCTGTTAAATTTACATAAGTATTGAATGTAGACACATGTAGAATGTGTGCTATCTGCTATAATATCAAAGAAATTAATGTTTAACATTAATCTTTTCGAGTTATGTCCTTTGAAGCTATTGATTTTCAAAAATATACCGTAAGTTTGTTGCAAGAAAATAATGGAATGAAATTTTACATTGTAACATATCTCTTAAAGAAAAGAAGAAATATCTTAGCTTCCGGGTGTTGCCGTATCTTGAAAAGTTAAGTTGGGTGACGTTGCTTGCAAACTTAGCGGCACTTTATCCAGATGAATTGTCTGCTTGCTATGCCGGTCACATTCTATAGCTTACCGCTGTTGTTTCCTAAACTAAGCTTTTATTTCATTTCATCTTTTAACTATGAACTCGAGCCATAGAAACTTACCTACTCTTTTATCATCTCTTACCCCTCCTTAGGAATATTTTTTCAAGACAATACTAATTTTATGATTCCTTGGTGACCTATTTTATGTGTATTGACCTAGATTAGTTTTTTAAATCCCAGGAAATATTTCATGAATTTGTCTAAAATTGTATGGGTCATTTTTATTATATACCATTAATATAAAAAAAATTAAGTGAATTCTTAGATTGGTCCTCTTGGGAGTATGTATGAGCAAGCATTAACACTCAATACGATAACTAATTACTGCAAGAGTTTTGCCTGCAATCTGCATGGGATTATAGTGACTTATTGTGTTCTAATAACAAGAATTTAAAAATTAATTTAGATAGCAAACTTTAAGATCACGATCGGGCTTACTGTGTCGATGCTCTAATTTCTACAGTGATTGGTCAGAAATATTCCCAATTTAAATAACATTTTATTTCTCATTATTATGTGTTGAAAAATTTCTGTTTTCTCTTAACGGGATATCTAATGAATGCATCAAGTTATGAAGTTACTACAATATGCACTTAGTGGCTCGAGGGCAATTGAATACGTTGTAGTTGTGTACAGGAAAAATTGTTCGCTATATTTTCAATTTTTTCAAGAGACTATTGATAAATTGAGGGGAGGGTACAGAGGTCGAAATACAAAGCGATGGAAGTAAAAAAGAAACTATCTTAATTTACAAACGATAACAAAAATTACTTTCAGAAAGGTGCCAGAATTGGCGACCAACAATTCATACATTGTGTTGTCAAAAGAAATTACTAGGTCAACGAAGAAGCTCCAAAATTATTTCGGATTAAACTCTTGCTTTTGCTATCGACAATACCAGGAGAAATGAGAAATAACTGAGTACGATAGTAATTTACCATCGTGTCATTCCTTTATTTGGGCTTCGCTTCCCATGGCAGGGTAATCCCGGCAGTCGTCAGCGGAGGACATGCCATACCAGCCCGTTCAAATCCGGTGAGAAATGGTACCATGTGATCGACAAACAGGAATCAGTAGACTATTTTTCCAATGTAAAAACTGTAAACGCACTTTAATACCTTGTGTGTTCAAAGAAGATACTGAAATATTTTCGCACGAATGTATGACCTAAACACATTTGCATCTCTGCTTGCAAAATGTTGGTTATTTCTTTTCGTATGTAGTTTTGCAGTTTATGACAAATAATTAAGCACTGCCCGTCATACATTTAATTGTACCGATTTATGTCCTTCATTTACAAGATTGTGTATCTTTTATATTTTGCCAACGGAAATTTTGCCATAACTTAATTTAAGCGAACTACTGTAAAGCGAATTAGATTGTTGGCCAAAAATAATAATGCTGCTGCTTAATGCAAAAAATAAAATGTGTTGCACAGAAAAATAATCCACGGGAAATACGGATAATTTCAGAAGGCAGCATTTTAATACATCTTAATACAATAAAATATTTTCCTTTTACAAAGAAAGACATCTTCATTCTTTCTTATGTACATTCTTCTCATTTGGCGCTACAGCTCGTGATGAGCCTTGGCCTGCTGCAGCGACCTCTGCTTCCTCTTCCTCCGTCTTGCGACTTCATTGATAGAGGGCAATGTTGCAAGGGGGAGCAACTCATTTTCGTGACGGCACCCCACTGATCGCCTATCACGCGGCACCCCGCTCCATCAGGCAGTTTCCCAATTATCTTCACGAGGCTGGGTGAACCCCATTGCAGACCTCCCTAACTTTGAAAATTCCTAAATAGGTATCGGAAATTGAACCAGAGTATCCCGGCCAGTAGTAAGCAACGCTAACCGCTAGACCAGGTAGGTGGACTCCCTATCTACACATGAATTATAATAAATATTTTGTAATATTTTCCTTTGAAATGGCTTTCACAGAAATACAATTCTTTTGCTTCCGTTTAGGGCTTATTTATTCATTTTTTTTTCAAGTTTCGTCATTACTTTATTTAGACCCCAATAGATATTTATTTAAAAATGCAATAAATAAATAAATAAATAATTTCTTTTATGCTTTCATTAAGAACTCGATCCTGCCGAATTTTAAAATTCGACAAATCAAATTTACGCTCCCCTTAAAATATGTTTGTGCTTCATTCTTAGATTAAGGTGGTTTGCTAATGCGTTTGTCTCATTTCGAATTGTTCATAAATTGCGAAAGAAATAATATTTCAACATAACCAAAAAAGCACATTTTATTTTCTCTAATCCTGAGCCCTCGTGTAAATAAATATATACTGATGATTATTTGTAATGAACAATCATCTTGGGATTAATTATAGCATACGTAGTATTTATAATTAGTACTTATTTTTATCATATATAAGAATTCTGGAACGTGAATAACATTAACTCGTTCAACAGAAAATTATTACACTGCATAAATATGGTGATAAAGTATTTAAAATTGGAGTTAATAAGTTCATATTATAACGAGGTGGGGTAAAAAAAAAAGTTGTCTTATAATGTCTGGAAATCTATTTCGCGAGCAAGATAATTCCTATTTTAATAGGGTTTTGAGTCTCTAAACTTTCAGTCTAATTATGTTTCAATACTACACTGAACAACAGTTAAATGATTTATATTAAAATGTACCTTAGTTTATAGCAGTACTTTCCAATCTTCTGAGAAAGATATCTTCACCACCACTAATGGATTGGATTGAATTGGATTATCTGCGGGGTAGTAGGATATTTCAGTCTTGCTTAAGACTGGCTGTTTGTCTCCAGGAGGAAGGGATGAGAAGAGAGAAACACTGGGTGGCCAGGATCCACGAACGGTGATACGTCGTAGACGGAGTCCTTATAACGTTTCCAGATTGAACACTCCGACGCCGGTTAACGAGCCCCAAAAAGAGCTCGGTGTCCTCAAAAGGTCCGCTGCCGTACTAGAAGCCGGGGAAAATCTTTTAAAAGCGCAAGCCACCGTCACACCGCACCAGCCCACCTCGCCGTGGCACTTTCGACCCTGGAACAGAACCAACGGAATGAAATGGTATGGAATAGGAAAGCGGAAAATAGTGGAAATTAAGGGAAACCAACTGAAAAAACCAAGATGCTGGCCGGCCCAAGGAATTTTAACCCGGTGTCTCCCTAATCGGGTCCGAAGCGTTACCGCCTTAGTCACCCCGCTCGGTTTCATCATCATCATCATCATCATCATCATTATTATTATTATTATTATTATTATTATTATTATTATTATTATTATTATTATTATTAGTGTGTATGTCTGCAACAGACCACTCTTAATAAGCGTGTTTGTCAGGCGGTATTCATTTTTGACGATGCTCATTGATGAAAATGCAGTTTCGCTAAATATGTCAAACCAAAGAATAAATTTTCAGAACAACACTACAAACCATGGGATATTTATTCCTGTCCACCAGAAACCAGGAATTGCTGGAAGTTGCCCAAGAGGATTTCAAAGATACGTCTTCTTGAAGATTTAAATTTTCCAATGCTAATTCTTCAAGATTAAACTTTCCGAAGATTTCACAGACCCATCCTTCAAGTTCAACAGAAGTTGAAAACTGCCTAAATCTGTTGCCATATTCCGTCACTAGGATTTTCAGGTACTAGAAAAAGATAGCTTACATGCATTCTCATTTACGGTTTCCACAATGGTTTCCTATTAGAAAAGTATGAAAGGGAATTTTTGTTTAAGTGTGCAATGCATAGCTTTAGATTATTCTGGAAAGCATATACTGCCCATCTTACAGGTAGTGCTACGATTTTTGTATTTTAATCGAGATATAACTTATTTATTTTTGAAATGCCATGTATCAAATAAATGAATTTTACTAGCTATGATATCCCATGAAGTTTCTGATAGTGTTACCCTGGAGATGATCTCAGAAAGTCTCTGATCTCATCCAGAGGGCAGCAAAATCGTTCCATCCCCCCTCCCTCCTATTAAGCCATCTTGCTGCGTATACATGAAGAATTGCGTCATCATGGTCAGTATCTGATATATTCAAAAGATTTCTGAACAATCGATGACTGGTAGAAGACTATCTGATGTAAGTTACCTCAAGGTCAACTTCAAAACCCCTTGCACATAAAGCGGATAATGCAGTAGTAAGAAGTGCATTTTGAAAATGACTCATCCTTAATTAAAACAGTCATTGATGGTGCAACGCGTTTTGAAAGTGGTTAAGTTATTGCAGCTCAAACATTGAAGAAACGCTTAATTAATATGCGTTGAAGGGCACGTATTGGGGCAATTAGCTGCAACCCGAGGTAAAAGTGATTACCGCAAAGAGCCTTTTAACAAGTACGTTACATATTATTTTTTACTGACATATTGCAATGGAAGTTATTTTTAATTTATTACAATTTATTTTAATTTGGAAAATTGAAAATAATGAGAACTAGAAATATGGAAACGATTAGTTCATATGTTTGTATAAGTATGCGTTAGAGTTTTGTTAGACTAGTATTGATTTTATTGCAACATTTAGTACCTCGATAACATGAAAGATAATTGAAAGTTATAATAGAATTTGAAGAAAGTGATAAAGGTTGAAGAAAGTGATAAAGGTTTTGAAGGAGCTCCATCCGAGATGGTTGAAGCGGCGTCTAATATAACGAATGATTTGCTATCTGAGAAATCTAAGAAACAGTTTGAACAAGATTGTGATTTATTCGCAGTTTGAAGCAAAAAGAAAAATATCAGGGCAATTAATGAAAATGTTATGCTGCGTATTTTCTGAAGAAATCGATGGTAATGAAATTCTCAACATTATGGTCAAAGGGTCAGTTGTAATTTATAAAATAGTGATACAAAGTTATTTAAAATGATTTATTCCATTGCCGCTAGATTGTTACTTTCATTCTAAAATTAGGCAGGCAAATTGTTACATTACGACACGGTAGTATAAAAATATGTTTTCTCCCCTAGTGCGTTCACGAAATAACAGCTATAACAATTTCTGTGTTTATCCTAAAGTCGTCAAAAACATTTTAATTAATGCACGCAACTGTCCAATATCGGAACTACCAGTGCTTTCATCAAACTGAAGTGAAAAATGTTTAAATTACTGAAAATCTTAATATAATTGAAATTTAAAATTATTGAAAATTTGTTCAATCTGCCTAGCAGTAGTTAGGGAGACATTTTGCGTTTTTTGATCGAGGACATAAGTGCACATTTGTCCTTATGATCAAGGAAAGATTCGGCGGTGCTGATCGTTGTTTCTTTAACTATTCTCCCATCACTGAAAAAGTTTATTAGCTAACACAAAAATAAGCTATTTTCATATTACTAGTTGGCTGAACAGGATTTAGTAATATATCTTTCTATGATGTTATTTCACTTTGTGTTTCTTAGTTCAGAATTTATAGGAAATATACTGTTGAAGCCCAAAAATTAATTCTGCATTATTTTCACTATTAAAACCATAAGTTGTTAGTTTAGCCTATTAAAATTAGCTATATGAAACAGCACTGCTCAATAACTGAGTAGTTTCAAGAGCAATAATTAAATTGCACTATTAAATGTTTAACACGTTGAAGTTATCACTTGTAACAACATAAGAATCATGAACACTCACAACTAATTTCACTTAACAAGCTCATGTTTGGCTGAAGATGGTAAACTTTGTTTGCGCATCGCTTTATTGCACTAGACGTTCTCTTTGTACGGACGTGTCCTTTGTGCATCTTTATTTTGAGCCTTTTTCAAAAGTAATTTGCCTGTATGTGGAAGTATCATCAAGGAATGTAGACTCTCTTTGCTCTCATATTGATAGTAAATCGAGAGATAGAACCGGTGTTCGTATGTTAGTTAAATATTAACATTCAAGCATACAAAACACCAAATGGCCATGACATTTCAACGATGTCCTAGCCTGCAAATATTTTGAGTTTGCAATGATGAAGCTACAGGTAAGAAGTTGTGTATTCGGAAGCAAATGCCAAGGCGCACTCTCGTGGAAACGTAATATTTTGAGAGAACAGCGCTTTACCTCAAGAAAACAGGAACAATTAAGACTGATTTCATTAACCAGGACAATATTGTTGATTTGTTTTATTTATGAACGCTTTTCAACATCTCGGGTCATCAGCGTCCCATTCAATTCAGGGCGTGAAACGGCCGGTAAATTTTGCTTAGAGGTCTCTTCTTTCAGGTTTGAGGTTCTTTTCCTGCCGTAAATCTACGATGTGGGACCCACGGTTTTACTTGCCTTCCAAAGTAAGTCATACTTAGAATTTTTTACGCCTGAAAAAATCCATTGACCCTGTCTGGGATTGAACCCGCAATCTTGGGTTAACGAGGCAAGTATGGTTACCACTAGATCACCAGGACAGTATAATGAATAAGATAAAAGAATGTGCAAGATCGCTTAATGGGTGGGAAAACGTTTAACTGTTACTCAAATACTCAAAAACAAGGTTGTATTGAAATCTGAATGAATATTAAAATCGGAATATTTTCTCGTGAAGGACGTCAAGTTGCACAGAGCGGGTTTAAAGGACACCAAATAACAAAAGAATAAACGATACTTCAACTCGGTAACAACTGATCTGGTTTTGATTGAAGTCAATATTATACATACTGCTGTAAAGGGACATATCCCATAACTTAATGTTATTGTGTGGCGGACCTTTTATGGTTTTGCCGCCCTGCAGTTGGCGGGTTCGCATTCGGTAACTCCCCGGGAACCGGGTGTAATATACGCGCAGCGTATTCAGTTTATCGCAATTACAACGAAAATAAGCTCATACCTTATGACAGAAGATGTTGGAATTTTGCCGTACTACGGTATCTATTTAAAGGAATTTATACCGCCTGTGGTGCCTCAGTAGTAAAAACGGGTGTTAAACACTACTCAAAAAAAAAAAAAAAAAAAAAGGAATTTATATCATTTTTCGCCTGAAAGTTTCATTCAGTTGTTCTAATGTAGTTTATTCCATGTTTGTGTGTGTTTTTACTCTGTATCTATTTACTGCGCACTATACACCAATTTTTTCTTCATGGAAGGGGTTTCAAGTATAAAAACGACTTTTTTTTTTCTGAAATCTAGTACCTATTATTTTGCGTCGAAATATGACCACGTAAATAAAACGATGCTTCATCGGCAAAGAATATTAAGCATGGATAAATTACTATATCAATAACGTTCCCTAGCACCCATTACAGAAATTAACCCGAACACCACGATCATTTGCCTACGATTCGAGGATAACAGTGCCCTTGCATGCTTTTAGTTTAAAAGGACTTAAATTCGAAAGATAAACTGAGTGCGAATGATAATTTTCTAAAATGATGCCAGAAATGTAACAGAATAACATTTGATGAAGTAAGTGCATATTTTCATTATAATTGTAATAGCAAGAACTTGAATTAGCTGGGCGGATATTACACCAGCTTTGCAGGGAGTTACCGCTCTGACAGCCGATCCGCCAGCTGCCGTGAAACAGGAGACAAGGTAGTTCATTTTGGATGTTTCATTAATCAGAGACGTACTGGTTCTTTAGAAACTTAATGCCATACTTTCCTAGCTGAAATTGCTTACCTAAAACCGCTGTACAATCTCTGAAATTATTGCAGCTTGCTTTATTAAAACTGTGTACAGTGGCATGCATTTGTTTGGGCATCGCTTTGCAAATCAAGAGTGGTGCCGGTAGCAGGAACCTGAATCAGCCCCTTCCAGGTCGTTAAGTCACGGTACAAAATATAACAAATAGATTTTTATAAATCAAGATCAAGGAAAAAATACTGTAACAAGAATAAGCTGACAATACTAAATTCCAAGTATATTTTTACTGTTTTAAACTAATGATTTTTTTTTTTTTTTTTTTTTTTTTTGCGCAGTTTCGCTGATATTCATGACTTTGAACGGAGTTGCGACATGTATGTTAAATTTTGTTTTGACTCTACAACGGCTGATTTGAAAATGTTCACTATCCTCTCTGAAAATTTATCCGCCGTTTTGGGTCGGTCCTGGTGGTGCAGTGGTTACCATACTTGCCTCCTAAACCCAAGATCGCGGGTTCGGGTAAAAATCCTAAGTATGGCTTCCTTCGGAAGGCCGTGGGACCCGTGTCCTACGTTTACGGCACGAAAAAGAACCTCAAGCCTGAAAGAGAGGTCTCTGAGGAAAATTTGTCGGCCGTTTCACGCCCTGAGTTGAATGGGACGCTGAGATGTTAAAGAGCGTCCATAAATACACCAATAAAGAAAATCGGCCGTTTCACGCCCTGAATTGAGTGGGATGCTGATGACCTTAGGCGTTACAGCGTCCATAAATAAAAAAATAAATAAAACAATTTGTGGTTTCTTAAAATTTGGCGCCCAACTTTTGACAACTGCACAATTGGAAGTTATTTCTTTTCCCACTGGTCAGCGATTTTCATGCTGTGGTCAATACCACTCTTTGTGATTTCACTTCATATTCAGCCTTTTTGATAACATCGAACTAATGTGCAAGCTTGAAATTATTATCCCTAACTAGCAGAAACAATTCCCTGCAACAAATCTGGAATCTGAAATTCCCACCCCACCTGAAATATTCTTGACACATAGAAAGAACATTAGAAACTATGCATATAGCTTTGTTTCCTCAAATACTTTGCTATTAAAAGACATCAAAACGATTTCACCACATTTAAATTCAATTTAACAGACCATTTTTTATATATATATTTTATAAATGACAACATTTAGACTATTAGTTTGCAATAGCTACAGGGCTCAGCTGGATGAAAGTTGCTTTGGGTTCTCACTAGTAAATAATTTAGAACTAGGAACTTAGCCGTGTTATTATTAATTCATTTCATTGGTAGCCAGCAGTCATTTACAATGTTCCGTGCTTTGAATTCTGCATTTTTAAAAACAGTGGCTGTACAGCACAAATTCAAATTACAACATCCTATTCTTATAACAAGAAGTTAATTAAACAAGCTCATTCTACTAAAGCGTGTAAGGTTAGAGTGCGGGTGCGGCACAAAGCTTAATAACCTCGCTCAATCTCACAGAGTTCCGAGTGTTTGGTATTATTTCTTTCTTCTAAATAGTAACACAGTACCACGATACCTAGTAATTAACTCTTACTTGTGTACCTCAAAGATTGGGCAAATACACAGAATATTTCCTGTTTCTCGTATTATTAGGAATACCTGAGTGTATCTTAATTAATAAATAAAGAATAAATGAATCTCACTTCCTCAATCGATTGCTCTTAGCACTAAACAAGTACTGAAGGAGATTGCAGAGACGTGACAACGTTGTTTTCCTGAGACAATTCTATCACACCTCATTCCTCGCGCGTATATGAACGCAACGTAAATGGGTAGGTAGCTGGATGATTGTAATCATATTTCCAGGAAAAAACCATCAAGGCTTGTCTTGTACTACGTAACTCATGATCTGTTTATCATCACATATTAGTTTACACTTACTCGTAAATATTTTAGTATTTTTCCAAATAGTTTCCAGATTGATAATGACAGAAGATGCAGTTGAATGCCAATACGAAGGACAGCAGAAGAAAGATAGGGGGATCGTAATTTTTCTAACATATTCTTTTGTTCATTAGACCATCTGTTTGAATATCTAGAAACTTTTTGAAACGTTGATTACCACCGTAAGACCAGAAGAGAGCTGTATATTCCCAAACTGGTATTCCTTATCGTTCATATTCGCCAAACATTTAAAAATCGAAGTATAAAAAGTAGCGAGTACTACATTCGACTTCTGCAAACCAGGAACAAGTCAAGCTTTTGATTCAACTATGAAGATCTGTTCATTCTTCGGCAAACCTCCAGTTCTTAAGTACTAAAAACGAGACGAATTTTTACTGAAATAATTTTGCTAATTTTTCTAAACACTTTCAAACACGTTTCTTATTTAATGAATTTGTTTCAATAAAAGCATAAGCTCAGCAGAGTATGTTATTAATTGAGAGGAAGTAGTAATTGCTATTTATATAACATTTTTTTTTTTCAGTTGGAATAGTCGTCTTAATATTAGCACAAATGAACAGTTCATATGTTCCAGAAAGAGAAGGCGTTCAATAAATATGTTGTAACTGAAGACAGACAACAGCCGAAGTATATTAATTAAATATAAAACATGGAAGGTGACCTACGCCTTTCGAAAGATCTATTATTTTGACGGTATTTTTTGTTGAAACTTCCTTATGAATAAACCAGAGAATATAAGTGTTAAACTTGTCTAAAATAACAGGAGAATTAATAGAAACAACATTAGGAGATGATGTGAGTCAGTTAAAAACTAATATGCCACCCACCTTTCCAAAAAATACACTTACTATTATAACTGAAACCGAAGGAAGCAATGTGCTTACGTCACGATTATACCAACAGTAAGAAATGCGCTAGAAACGGGAATGTAAGGGTTAGCGATAAATAAGGGGAAATTTCATAAACCATGTAAAAAGTTACCTGAAATAAAATTATTACTAGATAAAATAATGTGTTTCCAAAGTAGAAAATAAAATAAGGTGAATTTGGGTAAATGCTAAACAGAAATTATTCGTCCTTAGACATTGCTTATTAATATACCAAAATTACACACAGCCATGTTAAATTTAGTGACGCCAAAAAACAACTGACGCATCTATGATAACAATGCAACAATAGAAAAATGCAATTATACAGCTAAACTCGATAAATCCTGGAAACCGGAGGACCCCACAGTTCACTGCGGCTCGCTATGACCTTAATACATGCAAATATTGTAGTACATAGTAAAGTTATATAACAATTGAGTTGACAACTCTGCAAAACAAATTCACAACTTTGAGAAAAATGTGGCACAGATTCGTCCTGGTGGTGAAAATTATAAGACATATAGCGGAAGAGTACTATTTGGTACAAAACTGCCAACTCTAAAAAATAAACGATGAATCACTGAAGATAGTTCCCAGAATCCTGTGATAGGGAAAAGAAAGACAAGTACGCGCACATAATAATGCGGAAATTTGTTACATTCATCTAAATACCGCTGGATGCTTGACACTACCAACTCTGAACTATAATAATAATAATAATAATAATAATAATAATAATAATAATAATAATAATAATAATAATAATAATAATATCCTGAAGTTAAACATGGCATAATAACTGTACACTCACTTTAAACTAAGTTTTTAGAAGTTTATAAATTTCGGTTGAGTGATATAACTATAACGAAATTTCGTATCCTTTAAATAAGTTATGGTTTAGCGCTATTCATTACTGAGATAATTGCACGAGAGCGCCTTTCAGTCAATGCACGGTATGATTGATATCTTATCTTATTCACCACCAGAGAGGAAATTAATCGGTAGTTTTAAAGCATTATGCTCAAAAACCACTAACCGATCGTTTTTACCCCTACGTTCACTTTTTTATTCCTATAATCTCTGCTTTGATTCGGCTAGGGATCTAGGAAGCCTACTCTCATGCATTAAATAACATGATTTAAATAAAATAATAAATAAAAAATTAAACAGAAAGTTAAATCGTAAAACATTAAATTGGCTGTTTAAATAAATAAATGTAATATGCATTAATATATCGTCAAATGTTCATTTGTTTTTTACGAATTTCTTATCGCATCACGAAATATGACATAATTGATACAAAAGGGTAGTAAATGGTAATTGTTATAATAGTATTCAGCCTTGTTTTATTTAATTTAGATCACCACATGGTTCTGCTTGAAATAAAAGCTAATAAAATTAGTGTATGGTTTCAGAAAGATCAAACAAGTAGGCCAAATAACTTCAATGATTATGCTAAAAGTACCAAAAAATTGCATCGTTCTCGCATTGCAATTATCTATCGAATCCCTCTCTTGCTTATAATTTTTCGTAGGTAATTTAATTGAGCTTTCAAACTCATGGTTGTTGTCATTAAATAATTTTATCGATATTTGTTAACCTCAATTAAATTACTGAACAAGTATCAGCATTCGCGGCTGTTGCTGAAGATAATCACTGCTTTATTTTGCGCAATATTCCAACACAGGAATTAAATTAATTTGCTTTAATTCCTCACCTTCCGTGAACCATCAAAATGAACAAAAATGAACAAAGATCGTTAACAGGTTATTCTATTATTATATAAACATTAAGGTATTATTTTAAAAGAAAACCAGACCTAACATAGTGTAAACATAACAGCTTCATTTCAGATTATTTAGTTGAACTATTCACAGTTGCTTATGTAGACAGCTGACAAGAAGCTAACAATCGTCTTAAGATACGGCGCTCTTCTGTTTGGAAACCATTCTCGATAAATACGTGGTGCCGCAGTCTTGTTACCAGTTTCACTATAAATTAGTAACATTTTCAAGATATCCTGTATTACTAAATTGTGTCATCTTACAAACTGGTGGCCGTTTGTTTCACATTCAAAGACAAACGAACAGTTGAAATTCTTTATTGAAACATACGCAGCACAGCAACAATTGAAGATCGTTGTTATAAACACAATGTGTTTGATTCTTGGCTCTGTGACAATGCCATTAAAACAACAATAAGCTTTAGAAGACTTTTAATGAGACGATTGTAAAGGTTATGACTGCAAAATAATTAAACTGTAGGTACTATTGTAAATGATGTTTCTATAAAAGTAACTTAATGCAAACAACTTAAAAAGACAAAATAATACTAAAAGTTTTTGCTCTGTTCGTCATAAAATAATGGTACTGTACAATGAAAATTAACAGATCTTGTATCTTGAACGGTAGGTTTATATATTGATTCAATATAATGATGAACAATGACTTGGAATATAAATCGGTCGCAGAGTCAGTTGCTTTTCTGCCCCTCACACATTTTTATCCATACATTTTTGGCAATTTTAGTATAACGACCTCCAGTCACTCAAGCTTCTGGTAACGTAAATCACATGTTTCAGAATAGCTTGCGTTGTTGGTGTTTAACTGCCCGGAGTACAACATCCGTTACAAAAGTATTCTGTTGCTGGGCCAACGCAGGTAAACTTAAATCCCTGGGAAAATAAATGTTATTTGTAGGCTTCCACTTCTTTAACAGGTTATTTAACATTTGTCAGCACAGAATGTGACGCAGTATTTATTAAAACCACTAACGTTTTCATTAATTTGCAAAAAACGTACTATCAAAGCTCCAAACTTTCCTATTTCTTATACAAAAGAAATAAATAATATTTTCGGAAAAAATATATCATTATTCGATAATGCAAAGAATAAACACTTAATTCTAATATAACACAGAACAATTAGGGATAACGGATCATTTTAACAGCATCAGTATTCGGAAAATTTGCGCATTTAAAAACAGCTAATATTCCATTCACAAAAAAGGTTAAATATTTCCAATATTTGCAAAATATTTATAGCAAACTATTACTCTTTTAAAAACTAATACATTTATTTTAAAGATAATTTCTATGCAGTTATAACTGTATATTTTTAACTTTAACGCAACCTTTTAAAATGTAAAGGTTTTGAAATTAAGTCTAAGATTTAGTAAATACTTGAATATAACTAAAAGTTTCTACACATCTCCCATTCCTAAAGAAATTACTTGATCAAATTCACTTTAATATGTGTATATGAAATGACTGATTCCAGTCTCATCTAACGCGGGCTAACATTTTTATTTTAGAAACTTTTCATTTAAAACCTCCCTATAATTTTAGGAATAATAAAAATAAATAAAATGATAGTGACCTAAATTTTTCTAGCACCATAAAAAACATTAATTACATTACATAGTTTTATGGTATATTATAACTTTATCACTTGCCTGAATTAATGAGACAACATTCTCTTATCATGGAGAAATGAACCTGTAATCTGTGGAGCTTTAAGTTGCCTGATATTTTGCATTTTATTTTACTTATTTATTTTAGTGACAAAAGGTCCGGTAAAAATATACCCGTTCCGTTTCCTAGCATTAAAAATTTAATACGGGCTCACCAGTTCATAAGTAAATATGGAATTTTGATAGACAAGGGTGCTTGAAAATTAAAAAAACATATTAACGATGGTGCAAATGAGCAAAATTCCTTCCGTTCCTTAGTTTTTCTATAATTTCACTTCTCGCCTTGAGGAATAGCTCTAAAATATCAGTCTTTAGCCGGTATTCGAATACGCGAAAGCATATATAAAAGATATATGCTGTTTAATAAGCTCTTTAACATGCACACAAATTTATTTCTGCAAAATTATACAAAGAAAATGTAGATCAGGTCACGGACAAAATCGCGTGACGCGGTTTCAAATCCCCCACTTGTTGCACGCCAAGCGCATCGGGTCGATGGTGCGGATTCCTTAACCCAAACACTCACAAAGAGCCTTTTAGAATTCTGCCGTCAACCAGGTTCTTTTACTTAACTCACTTTTTCTTCGGAATAACCGCAAACTTTAAGCACTGAAGATTTTCATTTTCCCCCATTCATCGTCTCGAAAATGTACAGATAATAATTTTAAAAAGTTTCCTGTACATTTTTTTTTTTTTTTTTTTTTTTTTTTGGGAGTACAACTGTTTTATCTTTTTAAACTAGCGCTGACTAGGATAGTTAATCTCGAAGCATTTTCTGAGCGCTTTAAAATGACTGCTCGATGATTTTATTTCATTATTCTTTGTTTGTCTTGTCCCTAACGCTCTGAATTTATTTACAACGTTCTTTGTTCTTTCACTAACTTTTATTTCTGGAACTTGTCTTTAAATTTTTGTGTCGTTCGCTTTCCTACAGGTCGTATCCTAACTTAAAACTTGAAAAATCACCCAAGTTAATACAACTATTAGTCTACATAGAAAGGCAAAAGAAATAGAAGTGTAAAAAGACAGTTCTTTTTAATTTCTGAAGTATTTTAGGGCACCAAGTTGAAGTACTATAACTTAACATTAGAATATTAACGGGAAACGACCACATGTTTAACATGAAACGTCTGCATTCCTGCGCAACGTCTTAGGAGTGAATTTAAAGCATGCTATTTTAGGTCACTATTAAATAAAGTTTGACATAAAATACATGTACTCACAAACCTGGAAGGAAAAACTGGACACTCGAATTCACACTTGAGTTAATTTCGCTGAACTGAAAGGCAGAGTCTAATTTGATTAACACTGACAGCCTGCTGCTTGCAATTACAGGAAAATGCGATGCGGTGCGTATTACACTGTTAACTTTTTATGAAACACGAGGTAAATGTTAAAAATGAAATAACTTTTTTATTGTAGTCAAGTAGGGGTTATAGATATGTAACATGATGTATCGAAAACTGCGTGGTGAATTATTCTTCTATCCCCGTCCTTTTCTCTCATATCATCCTCCTTCTCTTTCACCCTGCATCCCCTATTGTCACCCCCACTGTATTTCCCTTTTTGTGAACGCTGGACCAATCACAGACATTTCTCCCTCTGCGTGCGCCCCCAGACAGATGCTCTAGGTAAATCACCGTGGTAACAGCTGAATTTGTATGTTTCGAAACAATAAGATGCACAAGGTCGCACGAATCAGCCAATCCGAAGGTAGCTAGCACCGAGATCTATTTAGTTTGTCAACTGCTGCAAATACTCTCCCCTCTCCAATGACGCTAGAGTAGTGGCGCAAACAATTCTCCCGCGGTCAGGAGAGGAAAGGGGGTGAGTATATCGCCGCACGTGGAATGCAATTGCATTTCCAGAAAAGTTTGGTCTTGCGCCGATCACACCTTTGGGCAGGTGTGGGAGCGCGCGGTGTCCGGCCGAACTTCCGGCAACAAGATGCAGCCCGCCACGGAGAGAGAGGAGAGGAGAGTTAGAGGGGGGGTTGAGCCCGCCTTCCCGCCAGCCCGAGGGCCAATCGCATCGTGCCTCCGCTTTCAAGTCGCAGGGCGCCAATGATTCCGCTCACTACGGGGCTCTTATATAAATGAAGCTATAGGCTCAGACAGGAGTGCGGCAAGGCACATGGTAAGCTGGTAGAGGCGTGTTGGTCAACTGGTGCTAAGTGTCTCTCTGACTTAAGGTATCTATTGAGTGCCGGGCTTCCCGGACATAATGTGCTTCTACACCTCACCTGAGTTTCAACTTTCTTCACGTTAATCTTCGCAAAATCAAAGAGAAAATGGAAGGCGAGAGGCAGTTGGTGAACCGCCCCTTCTTCCCAATTGCTAATAACCGAATTTCGACAACGGCAGTCATGATTGCCGTTTCAGTCTTCATGTTCTTCTGCAGCATTACTATAGTCACCATCTTATACCCGCAAAAGCATCATGAGTCTGCTGTTCATAAGCCACTATCGACACCTCCCAGCATCAAGGCTCCGATAGTTGCAGCAGCACTGAAGTCCTCAAAACCATTCTTTGCAAAACTGGTGCAAGCTCCTAAGGAAGAATTCCAGAAATCGCAGAAAATCCAGAAAGCCAAGAAAGGACCGGGTCCTCAGCAAGCCAAGGAAGTCGGCGGAGATGGAAACATCAATAGTGCAGACGTCGACGTCGTGGTCCTGAAGGGCAAGCTCATGAAGGGCCTTGGTCTTTCCAAACTACCGGACGCATCTAAGGTAAGCTCTTATTATTATTATTATCAAAGTTAGTGCTATCTCCTGTGCTTCCGGTTCATGTAAGGCACGTGTTATTAGATAAAATATATATCGTTCCAATGTCAACCCATTGTCTCAATAAGTTGTAGGCGTTTCCCCTCTGGCGTAGCGGTGTTGTATCGCACTTCTGAGGCTGGAACGCCCATACGCGGCGCTACGTAGTCCTAGTGCGAGTGGTGAAGGTTATATGATTATGGTGTGCTAGCGGGGTCTTTAAATCTATAGATGAATGAAATGAATTAATTATGGCGTAAATGAGCTCGAAAAACTTGGCGCCTTCTCAGAGTAAGGAAAAACTCGGAAAGAAACCTTTACATAGCTTGATGTACGGGTAATAGTGGCGATTATCGAGTTGTCTCCAGTGTTGTGTGTTACTAAAGGAAATATATTTAATATTTGTGAAAAGGCAATTATTTCATTTCAAAATTTCTTAACTATTTTCCATTGTTAAAATCAAGTATAAAATGTTACAATAAAATGCGTCGTATGTGCATTTCACTTTTTCAAACAAAGTTTCTGAAAGAAAAGAATTAAAAGTTTGACGTACGTGATATGAAAACACAATAATGGTAGGAATATGGGCAATAAATCTGTGTTATATATAACTCGGTGTGATGGTAGCAAGGGTGCGAAATGACATTGACATTCTCTCGCAAGGACAGAAAGAGAAAAAGAGAAAGAATAGATGGAAGTGTTCATCCACCAAAGCGTTTGATGTGTTGCAGAAAAAAATTGAAACGGAATTTCCATGCTGCTCACTTGTTTTGCGCAAATGCTTTCGTTCGGCGTTTCATGGCTCATTCTTACCTGTTATTACAAAACGTAAGTATAGAAGCTTTCCACCTGTTGCACATTTCACCACCGGCATCCCAGCAAATACGAGAACATTCTTTCTGATATTTCGCAAGCATCAGTACTTTTATCCACAACCCCTTTCGATTTCTCTGTTTTGCACATTCACATATTAGGTATGCAATGTTAAAATTAGTTTTAAAATGTTGATTTGACTTAGTTTTTAAATTTAGCTGTTATAAACAGTCCCCTAAATGAAAATTTCATCCGTGATTTCTTACTTACTAGGCAGGATAAAAAACAGTCGTAATGTGTAGGTTGTTGATTGAGCCATCTCTTACATACAGTAAACAGAAAACAGCTGAAAGCTGCAAGCTGCAAGGCCCCGTTGTTATTTAGTTACATTTTGAAAGCAACGGAGCTATGAAAGGGCAAAGAGATTATTTCCTTTAACGTCTTACATGAACCAGGTTATTTCATTTGCATATTATTTATAGCAGCTATTCTAACAGGCCTTATGTTAATTTCGTCGCCGATATACTCTCAGTTTATGCGCTACTTTATTAATTCATTTCATTAATCTACAAATGACACTCAACTATGGGACGTGGAAAGGTTTAAATAGCGCAGGTAGTAGAAATGTTCTCTCTGTCGTATTTTTATTATTATTTTTTAGTATCAGAGACCAATTAAGCTAAATGATGCAACTGACCTTCAAATTTACAGGTGGCAGAGTTTCCGTGGTGGTGCCTAGGGATAAACATTTCAATATTGCTTTGCACACCTGTGCTTCAAACTTTACATATATTTTACATTTTTACATTTTGGGACCAGCGAGGACGAACTTTACTGTCTAATCTTTCCTGCTCTGTTCTGTAAAATTAGAGACTTTTTTAATATGTTGCGTGTAGAACTAGACATCATCCCAAAACATGTCAGCAGGGGGAGGGTGAAAAACAGAACCATTATCTGCTTCCCCCTCAACCTTTCAGAAGATGTCTCAATGCTTTACGCATTAAAATGCTTAAAGGTGCCAACTGATGAAATAAAACATTTGAAAAGATAATATTATCTTTAGAACTTATTCCGAGATAACGCAATAGTAGAGACATATATAAGGCAATTAATTTGTGATTGAAAAAATGTTTGTCAAATTATTTTTATTTGGTCAAAATTATAAATTTAATATCATGTGGAACATTTTGTACATAGCACATATAAGTAACTATTTTTTTTTTTTTTTTTTTTTTTCAAAAACTAAAGTGAGGCACATTTAAAACTTGCCATTTGCAGATCGGCCGCTTACCGGCACAAGTCTCCCTAATTACCCCTGCCATCGCCGCCAACACTTCACCCTTTAAAACTTGGGAACAACAAATAAAATAAGTGCATTCTGTACTTGTCCTTCTTAAGGATGATGTTGCAAGTTTTACCTAGAGTTAGTAAAAATTTACTCACGAATGTGCATGGTAATTTCTTAAAAAGGTGTAGATTATGTGTCGTACAAAAAGAGGCAGGTAACATTTTCACTATTTTCTAAAACAAGGGCGAGTTTAAAATTCATTTATTTCGTTTGCAGTACCCAAGTTTTTAAAATTGTTGTAATGCAGAGTTGTGGCGTCTGTAAGCGTCCATTTTTCCGAATAGAGGGTTTTAAATGTACCTCACTATCTTAGAAACGTTAACACAAACTTTTATGCTGGCACAGCAGTCTGTGAAGTCGAATTTTAGATGTTTACACCATCCAGCAGGAATTTCTACATATTATCACCAAGGTATAAGGTAAACATTTTTCTTCGTGACTGGTGTTTAGTTGTGCAGTGGTCCCGACGTCTCCCTCTCATTCAGGTAATGAAACGAAGGAGTGTGGTTAGTTGCTGTTCATAGGCTCTGCAGGTAAGATAATGTTCACTATTTACTATTGCAACTTGTCACAGTCGCGCAGATGTTCTCCTTTCTTTTCCCTCCAAATGTATGTATTATATGTGATGAACACAACTTTTCAGCTCGTGCGGTGAGAAGCCACGAAGAAAAATCATTAATATTAACAAACATAGAAATTTATAAGCACTAAAACCAAAATGAAGCGGATGAAGTTATGTTGGTACTGGATATAGTCAACAGGTGAGAGGGGCACAATAAGTCTCGAAATAACCCTCCCTCTCCCTATACGCCTGTCACTCATCAATTCACCGCCATGGATGGCCGAGGTCGTTAAGGCGCGGACTAGTGAGCGGGAGGTCTGGGGTTCGAGTTCCGCCAGGACCGTTCTCCATGATTGAGGTTGTTTCCAGGTTTTCCTCAGTCCTCATAAATGGAATATGCCGGAGAGGTACCCTAAACTTAGGCCTGCACCGTTTCCTTCCTTAAAAAAAAAATCCTTTTCCAATTTATCATTTCATCTCATGTGTCACCAGTGTCCACCCCCTGTGGTGCCTCAGTAGTAGTAACGGGCGTTAAACACTAATCAAAAAAAAAAAATTAATCAGTTCTTGTTTACCTGTCGGGCGATGGATCATGGCTTGTGTTCTTGCTTTCTTTGTATTTTACCTAATAGTAGTACGTAATTTAGTGTTAGTGTTTAAGAATGCCGATGTCTAATTATAAGCTTTATATTAAGAGATTTGCTCCTTGGAAATTAGGGATGTTAACATTGTGATCTGGTACTAAATATCTTATCACAAAGCTGACAAAGCTTGCGGTACATTCCCGCATAAAATCGCATTCTTTTAAAACACGTGAAATAATTAAATACTTAATTGTTGTATTCACGCCTGTTTCCTTGTTTTCATCCATAATTTCATATACTTTCTCTCACAGCTCTACCCTTGCTCAACCAAATAATTTAATTACAAAAAAAATAGCCTGAAGGCTGAATAAAAGTTTCTCCCCCCCCCCTTTTGTTATGTTTAGTAAGCAAACTAAGGGCATGAAATACTATATAACCTTTCAAAACCCACTTTTTTAAAAATGTACTAATTAAAAAATCAATCAGTTTAAATTAAGTTGGATTTTAGATTTTTACACCATCTAGCAGAAACTTAAGCATATTAACTCCAAACGTCCTATTCCCAAGGTACTTTTAATTTGACAATTTCACTTATGTAATGTCACATTTTCAATCAATGAAATATAACGAAATTTTGAATTTCAACAAATAACAGCTGTATATCACTATATGATTATATTATCATAATCATTTTACCGAATAAACGAGATTTTGCCTTCTCAGTGACGCCAAATCTATTTTTCCACAAATCCGTGAGCAAGAATCGATTAAGCGGAGCAATCAATAGTCACAACACAAATTATAAAAGAAGAAGAATAACTAACCATTCCAGCCACGCGACTCTTGTATTGCATATGGCACAAACTGCAATTATGAAAATGTATTCCTTATAATAATATGGAAAGTGCAATATTTGTATTTAACATTGTAAAATCTCTATTTTTTTTTTCTCAATTGGCATCCAGCTTCAGCATTCTAAGTAATATTTTATACATTTTATTAATATTTTGTTGGCGAATTTTAAGAATGTGTATTTTTATTTCAATTTTGTTCCTAAAATGGTCCTAATAAATATCACGTTATATTCGGAGCTTCCTAGGTAAATTCATCTCTACAATGATGAATTTTTCAGTAATCTCAGAACATCTGGTGAAATATCGCTTAATATAAAGTTTCAAGTGTTTTATACTGACTGATCTCGTAAGAATCACGTGAATATTAAAATAAAGAGTTATATGCCAATATAAATATTAGCATTTTCTATTCCTTCACTAATAGTTCACGTTCTTTAATTCTCCTAGTAAACTGTAATGTACAATTAAGTATAAAATATCCGCTTTAGGTGCTATCAGAAAGTTTCAAGACTATTCCTATACACAACAAAGTACATAACTGATTTAAATGTTGCCATCAATTCCTTCAAAATAAGTATACAGCGATACTTATTTCCCACTCTGTGAAAACTCTCTGGAAGTCCTGTTCTCGAAGTGAAGCGAGTCAAAAATGGTAACCCTTGAGCTTCGGCTTCAACTTATGGAAAAGGAAGAAGTAGAAGGGAGCCAAGTATGGTGAGTACGGCGCACAAGGAAGGGTGGCATGCCATTGCGGCCGAGAAGCTCTGTGAACGATTGCAATGTCGTGATGCAACATGCAATTTCCCTCTCGCCATATTTCAGGTTGCACTGCTCTCTACCTCGTTAGCAACGCTCTGGTCTACATGACCAAGTCTACATGACATTGCGGACGGTGACCCTGAACTCTCGTCTGTGGCTGTGATGCTCTACCATTCTGGAAATGTGAGAGGAACTCAAAATATCTCGTACGATCAATACTTTGCTGCTTTTAACCTGCCGAATCGTTTCAAACTTGCATAAGTTCTACTAGCTTGTAGTACATTGCAAATCTACCTGTACACGTAATAACAAAACTTGCGTAGCAAGCTCCCAATGTACACAGAACGACGCCTCTCGGATTAAAATTAATGAAGGTCACAGCTCACAATCGCTGCGGCGGCATCACCGTACTTTGTTTTGATGCTACAGGCCTCGTCTCGAAAACTTTTTGATAATACCTTGTAATTTTCAATGTACACAATCCTCATCTCCCTATTAACCTGAGTCAGACAAAAAGATTAATAAATACAGCCGTTTTTGCAACACTTTGCTTTTATTTCCCTCCCTTGTAAAACTACGCTTTTTAGAGTTACTAGGTTTGCTAATTAGAAAGAGAGATTAAAACATTTAACTACACTAGGGTATATGGACTAGCACGCCCTGTTGTACTTCGAACCAATTTGCGCAGTCACTAATTCCTTCATTCGTAATCCGAAAGACCTTTGGTAACAAAATGGTGCGTTAAAAGCTTAAGCGTCACCAGAATTCATATTTATCGTTTTACAACACATATTGCTAGCTAATAGCCCATTAATAAAAGGGCTTATCTGTGCTACAATATAAATTATTTGCGGTTGAAAAATGATAAAATTTTAAAACATTGCCTTATCTATCTCCTGTCTGTGCATAGAATGTAGTTCAAACATATTTTATTAATTTTAAATGTTTTCTTTTCTTTGCATTTATAGGTTAAAATATCTCACGAAGGCCAATTGTCCCTTATTTAGCTTCTACTTTCGTATTTTTTTTTTTTTTCGTGCAACTTTGAAAAAGATGGTTTCTCTAAAATTGTCAGTAATTAAAATATTTTAAAAAGTTTAAAAACTTTCTAGCACACAATTAAATACTATCCCATCAAAAGACGTATCTTTCATGTACAGTGTGTCTGGGAAGTGGGCTACACTAGTTTCTTATTAGCATATAATATTAAATTATTAAAATAGCATTGTAATTATTAGAAATATCGTTGGTGTATTGTTGGTTATTAATTAAAGTATAGCGTATAGGGGTATACGGACTTCCCGGACACACTGTAGATGGAACTTCCACGCTTAACAAAGTATAGCATGATATCGAAGACATTACAGCAACGTTCAGAATGACCCATTGAACTACTGCCTAATCTGCTTTACATAATCACAGGGCGATACCCCTACCCAACTAGGGGCAAAGTAACGCATAGAGCGATGCAGCGTTCAATCAACATCTTCGCAAAAACGCCCATTATTATAAGTCTCACACGATCGTAGCGACCGTTTTCAATATTTGTTGGTGTTAAAAATAATAATAGTTAATAGAGCCTGCCTGCATCCTCTGGTGCTTACCTTTTCGGGTAAGTCGCCTGAAGGGGAACTAATTATCCCTGAGCACACGTACATACTGAAGGACTCATTGAATAGTTATTCAGTTCAATGTCAGACCACCTGGAAGACACCACAAACATAAAAAGAGGCAGGCAAATGGAATGGAAATGAATGCTGAAATGAAAGGTGAATACGTGGAAGAGAAATGCCAACCAGACATTTGCTCTTTCAGAAAATTAATTGAGGAAATGCACTGAAAAATTCAATGGAATTAGTTGACAGTAGGATTTGATCCTGAGACCTCCCGAACATGAGTTCCAGACGTTACCGCTTGAGCCAACCCGCTTGGTGTGAAATTGTATGTGACCAAAACTTGTTAATAATTTTCGAGACAGCATCATTAATGGCGTGATGGAAAAAGATGTTTAAAGACGCAGCTGAAAATGTAATTTCTTTAAGACAGTGTTGCTACTACAAGAGCCAAGACGATGCTATAAGCATAGTCATTTATTCAGGGCTGCTTAAAAAAGTACTTATGAAATGAACGCCATTTTGTGTTATTTATAACACTTAACGTTTATTTAATTTAAAGTATCCTAGAGAGCTTACATGTAAGAATATGACGGCATATAAATACCAAAATAAAAATAAGAATGAAATATATACAGGATATTTTACACATAAATATATTTACATATCAAATTTACAAAAGTGCTTGAATTTATTAATATTGTAAAACGATTAGAAATAATGATTAATTTTAATTCCTTCTACAATACATAATTGTTTCAGTTCCAGAGTAACAAGGTATACAATTTCAACTTTGTATGCACCAAAAAATTATATATATATACTTAATGCAGAGAAATCCTTCGCTGAAGAAACAAACATTTGATAACGGTTATCTCGTTCGGCGAAATAACAAATTGATCATAAATACAATTACAAAGTTTTATTGCAACATATTGTAACATTTGTTGGTATGATTTTCACTTGTTGTTCTTTCACGTATTCTAAACAATTAGCACCAATCAGTTCTCAATATGATCAGCTTTTGCCTTCATATATGACCGAAGATTTTGACCATTCAAGCAGCCCGCACTGCTTCCGCGGTCTTGTTATCACGTGTCTTTCAATAAATCCGCAGATCGCGGATTCGAATTCGTTCCGGAGATTTTCTCGACTCTGAAATGTGGACTCAGGGATCAGTTACGCTCCCATTTCATCAAACATTCTTTCATTGATATGATGGACGTTAATCAATAACAGAGGGGGAAAAAATTGCCTCCAATGGGAAATTCGCCACATCTAACTCCAAGGACCGTTTGAATTTCTCAATATTCTTATTTGTAGCTCAGAGAGGGGAGAGGTAGAAGTTGAGGATATTAGACGTGTAATCGCCACTACCGGTCAAATACAGAACGTTTCTCTCCAGCCAAGTTATTACGACGCAAAAATACCATGCTTTCGACCCTGTCGCTTTCTCGTTTCCAGCAATCACCTACGTTTTCTTATCAACAATTGCACTGGTGTCACCACACTCGTCAATAAAGCTCATATTTCAAGTACAATTATCCCAGTGGCTGAGTTGTCTGCAGTACTGGGCAAGACTTCTTGCGGAAGGTGCATTTATAGTAGAAAAGACAAGGACTTCGATTTAATTCCACCCACACTCTCCACACATTCTCCTCTCCTCTGACATATCTTCATTTGATTTAAATGACCACCGGCGCAGCATACGTTTTAAGGCATCTAACTGCAAACTAAACAGTCCGGGGATCTCTGACAGGGAACGAGGTATTTTTTCTTCATTTTGTCATTTCCAGACCGGTCAGGTTCATTCAACCTGCTATCTAAAAGAGTACCTGGAGGTTACTTCGTAGGCTTAAGCGAGCAATGTCTTATTGTCTTTCGTTGCAAGCATTCGGACATCTACCTAATTCCATTTTAATGACTGGCTGCTATTCCGGCGAAGGCCGTGATATTTATCGGCTGCGGATATCATCTGAGCAGATCTAGAGTTGTACTTGTGACTTTCATGAAGTTGGAAACTTAGGATGCTTCGATCTTCCATGTTCCGTACATGATTAGAACTAGTTGCTCCTCTTTTGGTTTACGAAATGTCTAGGCTTGTGGCGCCGTACCCTTTTATATGAGGTATAGGCTTATGTACCTCTAGGGCCATTATCCTGGTGACATTTTGATGTTGTAACTTCTCCTTTTTCTCATTTTATGTCCTCTTTTTGAAATAGCAAATGTTACGTTGCTTAAGGAGTTATTGACGAATTCTGTCATATTTATGCGATAATTGTTTAAATCCACTTTTCATCTGGTAGACCTATGTCAGTAAATTTGAACGTTTTAACAACCAAAACGAAGAAGAGGTTCATGTTTAATGACCCTCGAACTACAAATGCTACTTAGTTATGAACCTTGATTTACTTATCAAACGGGGTGCATCACTTCATCACAATGCAGAAATATGTCCGAGGGATCTCAAACCATAATTACTTTAAGTATGAGTATTACTATTGATGTTTAAAGTTTAACATAGGATAATTTGGCTATCATGAAAAATGTATACTTTCACCAAGGAAGGTACAAGTGCGAATCGACTTAAAATATAAATCCACAGTGAATCTACTTTACTAACGAATTCAATTGCTAAGCCTTCTGGGCGTTTTACGGAATCCTATTTAACCTAGGTTTGCCTGGAATTAGGCGCTTCAGATAATGTCACTTTCTCAATTTCTTCACCCAAGTTTAATAAGTCTCGTTCCCAAGCCTGGAAATCCGGCCGGGGAGCCGGAGGGGAGGTCAGCTCAAGCTTAACTCTAGGAACGAACGTGTTCTTCCGTGTTGTGTGATAATGTATTAAGTATTCATTAGGCGGCATAATACTGTGTATATATTGTGTTAATGTGGCTCTATTCAGGTATTCTATTCCCCAAAGTGTATTTATTTACGTTTCTTAGGTGCGAAAAGAATCGACTTGTGATGTACGGAGGTTGTTTCAAGTGAATTTTCTTGACATTCAACTTCCATGTCAAAGTTCGATTCACTGAATTCCAAATAAATTTCGGTAATGGGAAGTAGGTATTCTTGAATAAAAAGAAAGCGCACTCAGCCATGTGTAGCACTTACATAAAAAAACATTAAATAACATTGCACCTGCTCTGGAACGTTACCTTAAAAACCATTTCGTCATGTTTCTCAGTATTTCTCTCTTCGAACATTACAAAGTTACTGAAGAAAAAGGTCCTATAAAATTACTGTATATCAATTAACTTAAATCGGGTGACCCTGCATTCAGGAGAAAAATCTGTGAATAGTATGTATGACCGAGAAATTCACCCTAATCTAATTTTTTTAAGGACGAATCTTGGTTCGATCTAAGTGGGTATGTTAATTCACAAAACAACTGATACTGCAGTTCAGAAAAACCTGCTTCACGAGGAACCCTTGCATGATCAAAAGATAGGTGTGTGGTACGCCCTTAGCGGCGGGAGAATAATAGATCCTACTTTATTTAAGAAACAATAATGATAGTTCTGTGCAAAATATTTTGCAAACTCGGTGAAATAAGGGAAAATAGGTTTGCGACTTTCTAACAAGACTCTGCAACGGCACATGCAACCCATGTCTCCTTGCACGCAATTAATGAAATATTCGGCAATAGAGTCATCGCTAATATATGGCCGCCTCATTCCCTCGATTTAACAGCACACAATTTATATCTCTGGGGGACATTAAAGGAAAAACTGCACAAGACAAATCCACACCCATTAGATGAACTGAAAAACAACATTCGGGGAGAAGTTTCTTAATTTCATAAGCCGTGACTAGAAATATATGGAAAATGAAGGGAGACAGTTCCAGCATCTTCTTGCTTGATAGTGACGAGTAAATGTGACTTGTTTAAGTGTTAGTAATAACTTATGCGACAGTCACAGCTGTGGACTTTCTGACTCCCGTTCACCGCAGTACCAGCTTGAACCGACTGACCGGCCGTTACGCGTGGAGCGGTCCCGCGAAGGAAAAATCACCCATTATTTTGAAGCCCTTTTGTATCTGAGACAACGTGGCATTTTGGGGAAGCAATGTAAATAAACTGAAAGCTTTGCCATGGTTCTGTCAAGAGCATCTAATGATGCAACACATTTTAGTTTAACCCACGTTTCTTCTCCCTCTCGTTATGGGTAACATGAGCATTATGTGAAGTAATAGAGCCAAACATTCGTTTACAACTGTGACTAGGTATTTTCAGTCTAAAATTTCGGTTTCCGAGGTGAGGAATTTTTTAACTGATAGATCTTAAGTGACTGGGCATCAACTTTCTACCCTTGGGTCTGGACTTCATCCAAGGCTCGTTTTTTTTTTTCTTTTTTTTTCGAAATGTTTACCAGAATCTTGTGTTGAAAAGATAATATGAAACATTTAAATTTACAAATTTACATTTCTAAATATAATTAATTTATTTCTAACCTAATAGCATATAATGTAATGATAACTGTAATAACTTAAATAATTTTCCACAGACCAAATACTTCCGCCTGTGGTGTCTCAGTAGTTAAAAACGGGCATTAAACACTATTTAAAAAAACACTAAATACTTGAATATTAAACTTCGACAATGATGTCATACCATTCATTTATTATGGCTCTAATTGAGACGTCGGTCCGATGGTATAGTGATAACCATGCTTGCCTCCTAAACCCAAGATTGCGGGTTCGAACCCGGCCAGGACTGATGGATTTTTTCGGGCGTAAAAATCTTAAGTATCGCTTCCTTCGGAAGGAAAGTAAAGCCGTGGGTCCCGTGTCGTACATTTACGGCACGAAAAAGAACCTCAAGCCTGAAAGAAGAGGCCTCTGAGCAAAATTTGGCGGCCGTTTCACGCCCTGAATTGATTGGGACGCTGATGACCTGAGATGTTAAACAGCATCCGTAAATAAATAAACCAAACAATAAAATAATAAATCTACTTGACGCAGTAAAATGATGCCGGCAGTTGACAGCCGAGCATGGGTTCGCTCAAGATAGTGAAGCCACGATATCAAAACAGAATATGTACACACCCTTAATCCTTACACTGATAAATAAGCACGGTTAAATATTTTTGAAAAAAATAAAAATTGTGGGACGCATCTTCCAAAGAAGATGTAAAAGCCCATCGTATGCTGCGAGAAGGACGTTATAGTATCTAAACAAATTTGGATTCACAATTTCCAACTATTCGTTTGAAATATTTGCTGTTTCTTTATTATGTCGTTTTACAGTTCATTAAATGTTAGTGGGTTTTGTATTTTTGTAATTTTGCAGCATATTGTTATTATTCTGGTGGCATTCACCTGTTGGGCTAGTTTTGAGAAAGATTCTCCTAGTTCGTTCTAATCGATATCATCTGTTAAAAATATGACATTTTCGATTCATTTTCTTGTCCAATATCGATACCATAGCTCAAGACAGAACATAAACACAGGAAATAACACTCATCAATATTGAACTATTGATTCCTACACGATAATCGACTTGGAGCGCATCACGCTGATAGAAAAGCAAAGCCCAAATAAATGAATGGCACGATGCTTCCAAACTCAAGCTCTGTACATGTTGAATGTACCATCACATTAATACAGCAGAATCGACAACTGTAAATTATGAAATTCATATTAACATATCTAGAATTCGCAATATTTATAAGAATGAAAATTTAAAGCAAAATATTTTCCAGAAAACACACATTCCTTGTGAAAAAAAAAAAACTAAAAATGTTATATGTGTATGAAAATAAAAGCCTAAATTTATTAAAATAAAACTTTGGCAATGAAAACTAGAACACGCTAATATGTGAGAATAGCATAAACATTATCACAAGATGGTCTGAGATTGCCTATAAATTCACAAACTTGTCTGGAAAAGCCCAGATTCTCGAGTGATATTCATTAGGAATATTTCACGAATGTAAATATAATATCCCTAAACTCCACTTATGAAACTGAAATAATGTATATTTGTATTATGACTCTTGCAGCAGACAAATGTCGTTGTCAATAATGCCAATAGAAAGGAGTCAAATACGACCTTAGGGCTATTTCATGAACTGAATAAGAATAAAAGTAGTGTATATTTGAAAGTCGCCCACAAAATATTAACAAGTGAATAAGATACACTTATTTATGAATTCAGAAACCGCGAGACTGAAATGGACGAAAATTCGACTGTTAATATCGCTACCGTTCGATTTAACTGAGTAAAACAAAACAGAGAAAGCATTTTGCCATTCTCAACAATGTGCTTATTAAGATTCATGATTTGCTTACCCCATGTATTGTTACATACTTTTCAAAATTATTTCAGGCTGTTTGACTTAATGCGCATAAGCAATTGTTTGAGTAAATACACATTAAACTAGTTAAATATACAATTATTGAAAACACAATTATCAAATGAATGAAGGGGCTGCAATTTTATTGGATACAAAGGACATTTTGAAATTAGTAGATGAAAATGTGGAAGCAGAATTTCGTACTTTATTTAGTGTTGCCGATGATGTTCTTGATTAATCTGTATGATGTTCAGAAATTATATGGGGGTATAGAGTTGGCTGCATTGATCAGAAGACAAATGTACTTCGTGTGATAAATGGATTTTATAAAACTTTACGATAACTTTACTGCGATAATGAACTGTGACTGGACAAAATTCAACATTTTGTTTTATTTCATTGGTCGATTTTATGATGACGTCATATAAGTGCAATAGTGTTGATAATATATAAAATTACAATAAGTTCATCCAGTGTGTCACTTGCTACAACACAATGCTGTGCTTCGGAAATCGAGGAGTGTTCTACTTACATTCTACATATGAAATTGCTTTGGTACCCTAAGTCCGTGTTTCCACTACACACAATAGTAATAATAATTTTAAAATATTTTCCCAACATAGAAGGTAGTGTACCTGAGGTCGTAAAGGCGCGGACTCATGAGTGGAAGGTTTTGGGTTGGATTCCCGCCAGGACCGTCCTCTCTCACCGAGTTTTTTTTTTTTTTTTTTTCCAGTTTATCCTTATAAAAGGCAAACTTAGACCTAGGAGGAAAAAAAACAAACAAAAAAACAAAAAAAAAGCCTTTCCCAATTTATCATTTCATAATATCATGTGTCATCAGTGTCCACCACCTGTGATGCTTCAGCAGTAAAAATGGATGTTCAACACTACCACCCCCCCCCCAAAAATCTCAATATTTACGTTGCAAGCTACATGTCGAGTTGATTGAGGTGTTCGGCAACACGGATAACTGTAATATTGGCTTTCCAGGCCCGATTCATTTCCCGTCATAAACCCACCGTAGCGGAGAAATTCCGAAGATATACGGGTTGACAATCAAAACGGTTTGCATTACCAATGCTTGAGCAATTATCTCAAGGGAGAGTTTGCATATGTGGGATCAATAACCAATGAATCTGCAGGGTGCCGACCAGAGGCCCAATAAAAATCCTGGACGCAAGTTTATGGAGCAGAAATACGAGTACATAAAACAAAGAATGCTGCAAGCAGCCACAGAGCGCATATTAATTTACGACGTTAGTAGAAAGACAGAAAAGGGGTCAGGTTATCTGGGGTTGACAACGGGAGGAATAAAGAGATGAAACAGCTGATGGGGAAGGAAGAACCAGTTGCAGAGGATTTAAGAAGGAACTGTGTACCACTGTACAGTATGGGCACGTCAATAGATCAGGAGAGATGGTCTAAGACTTCTCTTGCATGGTCGCCTTTTGGAAGGAGAAAGCGTGGACGGCCGAGAGCATCATGAAAATCTTGTGTAGCTCAAAAGATGAAACATCGTAATCTGCAGAAAAGACTGACAAAATCCTGAGAAATGATCTGGGAGCGAAGGAGGGTACTTTCGGTACTTAGGCCTTGCTCTTTGTCCTGTGCCGCCAGGAAGGTATGATGTAAAGGAAACACCACGTGGTCAGGATCCACGGGCAGTGACTGCGCGGACGCAAACGTTTTCTGGATAGAACCCCTTGACTCGATGTAGCCCTCCTATCTAGTTGTTCGAGCCTCTCAGAAGGGCCGCTTCTATTCCAGACGCCGGGACAGAAACCTTTCCAAAGCGCAATTCACACCACTTTGGCATATCCGACCCTGTAACAGAACCAACGAAATGAAATATGAAAAGGGAACAAAAAAAAAAAAATGTGGCCTGGGGAAACCACGAAAAAAGCCAATATCAAGATGTTCAGCCAAACGGGAATCTAACCCGGGACTTCCCGAATGTCATTCTCAAGAGTTACCGCCTGAACTACCCAATCGGTGAATTCTGGGTAACTGCTGACAAGTCAAAAAAGCATCAAAAGTAAAAAAAGAAAAAGAAACTAAATAACACTTTACTGCATCTTATTAAAAGATATACCACTGGATCAAAATTAAGTGCACAAATTAATTTTTATCTGGTCAAAAATGGCTGATCCTTGAATGTACGACGAATAATAAAGCTGAAAGTATTGCTTATTTCCTAATAATCTGCGAATTATAAAGAATCTCCTATACAGGGCGTTCTATTTGTGCAAGTTACATTCCCAAGGACCTGCTGTCACGTTAATGAATCTTGAAGAAGTTTCAGATATGGGTATATATTAAGGCTTGTTAAATGGACAGTTTTACTCCTTATTAGGGGATTTAGGACGCTTAAGAAGCACAATGATATGAGGTGTCCAATATAAGGATGCAAGTCAAATAGAAATGATTATGCAATTTGTTCCTTAGCGGCTCAAGGAGGTGTTTATCATTCTACTTAATCTACATTCCCAGTAGTAGGTTCTGGTGCCGTTTGTTTGGTTATCATAAACCCAATACACACAAACATAATTCTTGAGAATTAGAAGCGGAAACCGCCCCCATTACCGTGAAACCAACATTCCCGTTTGTCTGTCGGTAATCCAAGGCAAGCAGCCAGTCTGCCAGGTAGGGAGTCACTCAACCAGACGGAGCCCCCGAGGCAATTGGACTACACAGTTCCTGCTGCTGATTTTTAATATTCAAGTAGTAGTGCGTGCACGCGCACCGGCACAGTGGCGTGCAAGTCAGGACACCTGCTGCTATCAATAAATCAGAAGCATTTGCTAAGTGCCACAGACCATTAGAATTTGTTCCTCAGTATAAAAGGACCTAGGCTTTCTCTTTCATCTGATATTATTATTCTCTATATTTTTGGAAATGCATCTACCTCATTCTACATCCTGCATCATCAAACCAAGACAACTTGAGAAAAATTAAGTGGTAGAAATACAACTGGCATAAGTTCATTTGTCGCTTATCTTGTGGCAATCATTGTCACATTATTTTCTGCCTGTAACGAAACAAATTCAATGAAAAAATTTTACTTCAGAAACGTGAAAAGATACTGGAGGCTTTAGCTGCCGAAAATGATCTATCAGTGTTTGATGAACGAAACACTTTTCCATAGTTGTAAAGTTTTTCTAAATCAAAAATATTTAACGTTTTTATAGATAGTGAAATGTAATAGTGATAGAAGTGTGGTTATTCTTTGCCATTTGCCAACATCAAGCGTGAACGCTAATCTATCTCGCTAGCCGTCGGTCCTGATGGTCTAGTGTATGCATAATTGCCACTTAAACCCAAGATCTCGGGTTCAATTAATCCCGGGCAGGGTCGATGGATTTTTTGGACGTAAAAATCGCTAAGTATGGCTTCCTTTGGAAGGAAAGTAAACCCGTGGGTCCCGTGTCGTAGATTTACAGCACGTAAAAGAACTTCAAGCTACAAAGAAGAGGCCTCTGAGCATAATTTATTCCACGCACTGAATTGAATGGAACGCTGATAACTTAAGACGTTAAAGAGCGCCCGCAAATAAACGAAATCAGTGTCTCCCTAGCAGTGAACAAGCTTTAGAACTATTCCCTTCCTCTGAGTTCAGGATGTCCTATTTATAGGCTCTCAATTTTTTTTAAAGTCGATATGAGAACAGATCATTCAATTTAAAAATGGCGTACAGAAAAATCTTAGATCTCTCGTCACGTAATAATACAAATGCCTGTGCAGAAAAGGAAAGAGCGGATGGTATTAAAAAGAAGGAAAGGTCTATTTTTCTTTCACATATTAAATTATTTATAAAATGAATATTACATTTCTGGGTCCTTAGAACATCTAGGAGCAAAACGATAAGTAGACCAAACACAGAAAAATTAGAAATTGAGATAATGGCTTAGAACCATTTTAAAAATAATCGATTACAAATAATGGCTTACGCAAGGATATCAAAAGTTGGTCTGTATAGAAACGATTGAATAAAGGGGGAACATGATAAACGAAGATCAGATATTCTTACATTTGTGCACGATGCTTAAAGTAAGAAATAATTTGCTAAAATAGTGTTATCATTTAATACAGACTCTTTATAAAACAAAGACAGAAGCTTATTAAAAGTGTTCTTTCAATGATATTTTACACGAAGACATACGAACTTGGAAAAAAGTTAACTATGCAGGAATCGGTACGAAAAGAAAAATTCACAAAGACTTCAATAAAACAATAAATTTCCTTTGCTCCCTCACAATTTACTTCAATGGTGATCAATGTGGAAGGAATGTCTTAATGGCGATGACTAGACGGTTCGCATTCCTTAAGAGGTGGGGACCGCCACTGAAGGCATGTGTTGATCTGGTTTTGCACGTGTGTAGTGTTGAGCCCCGGGTGAGCGCGGAAGAGCAACGGCAATGCTACCTTCCTTGGTCAAAGAATGTACTGAGATATCTAGAAAACTCATTCAAAGTTACTTTATGTATAACATCCTCGTTGTACTGTAAATGCTACCAGAACATTTGTATTTGAGGAAAGCTGGAACAGTACTAGCAAATCGTTTCAGACCCTGTTTTAAGCATTTAACATGTATATGCATAAATGCTGTTGGGGGAGGATGGAGGTGTAAACTATAAATTTTACCTTATTGAATTTGAATATGGCTGTCAAACTGCTTTGCACCTACCATTTTTAAGAGAGACATGTTTTAAGTAGTAAAATGTGCTGTGTTTCATATAACTTACAGTTATACACAATTTTTAAAACATGCAAACGTTTTTAATGCACACTATCTCCTTGTTTCACAATCAAAATATTTTTAATAGTGTTTAAACGCCCGTTTTTACTACTGCACCACAGGCGGTGAACACTAATGAGATGAAATGATGTTTTGTTTTAGGGAGGGAAACCTTCCATCCTAAGTATAGGGTACTTCCCTGGCATTTGCCATTTATGAGGACTGAGGAAAAATTGGGAAAAACCTCAGTCAGGGAGGGCGGTCCTGGCGGGAATCGAGCCCCAGACCTCCCGCTCACGAGTCCGCGCCTTAACGATCTCGGCCCTTCGAGGCGGTCAAAAATCTATCATGAATAACTCATTTTGTTTCCCTCTGTCTTTTGTAATGTTCCTTCTGTGTCTCTCGTATGAGAGTCCAGCAATAGTATAAAATATTTTCATTTCATGTGTCACTATATCTCTTCTCCATTTGAAACTGCACCCATATTATCGGGAACAGAGTCTAAGGAGTGTGGAAAATTGTGTTTTACAGATATATTGCATCCCAAGGCACTAAATGAGGACAGTTCGCTTTCCACAATTTCCGAAAAGGTTCAAATTTTCGGTTTCCCAAGAGGTAGCAGCTCACATTTTTAAATACATCCCAAGCCCTACTCTCAGCAGCATTTAATTTATTTTTGAAAATAATCTTGAAATAGCTGTTGGTCTTGAGGACCTATTAAGATAACTTCTTTTATTTTGAGTTTATTAAGGTATGGAAATTTTTCTTTTAAATAAGCAATCTTTATTCATCGCCTTCACAAATTGTTTTATCAAGCAGAGCTTCATGTTCGGAACAAAAAATAAATTGTTTCCCTTGTTGATTAATGGTTGATGGTACTTTAAATTATTAATTAAATAATTAATTAATAAACTTTAGAGTCAGTGGTATAAATAACTAACTTGAGTTTAAGGCATAAAAATAGCCATCAATTTGTTATAACTTGGAAATTTTCGTGTATAAACATTAATCTAAGATTGTATCCCCTTAACCTCAAATTAAATCAAACTCACGAAATTTCACAAGTTAAAGCACTAAATAAAGTTTAGTAATTGCTAAATAATAGTAAAGAAGTATAACAAGTTCATTTATAAGTAAAATAACTTATGTAGATAAAATTTCTTCATTGGTTCACTTTTAATTTCTAAGTAATAACAGCAGACAGAGTTGCATTCAATTGTAGACTATGAATAATGGTGTTTAGCGCTCGTTTTCGCTACAGAGGCACCACAGGCGATGGACACTGATGATACACGAAATGAAATGATATGTTGGGAAAGGATTTATTTTTAAGGAAGGAATCGTTCCAAGCCTAAGTTTAGGGTACCTCCCGGCATTTGCCATTTATGAGGACTGAGGAAAACCTGAAAATACCCTCTGTCGGGGAGGACGGTCCTGGGGGTATTCTAACCCAGACCTCCCGCTCACGAGTCCGCGCCTTAACGACCTCGGCCACCCGTGGCGGTTTGTAGGTTGTGTTAAGATAAACTTACAAGGGGTATATTGTACAGATTTTTGATTATTCCATCATCTCATCTATTGAAGAATTTCACTGTATTCTTCGTGTATTCCTTGAATTACAAACAATGAAAAACGCGATTTTGCTTAGCAAAAGATGATTTGTAAAATCTAGTCTCGGTGTCGAATAATTTTAATTTACTGTCTATCCTGAAACAAAGTATTAAACTTAATTACTATATATTTAGTTCAGTAAATTGCATATTCTTTTTTCAAAGGATTTTTCACACTCTGTGATGGACTTCAAGCGGATTCTCGAGGAATGTTGTGCTATTCTTCGGCGTTTCTCGGTCATCGCCTCTAGATTGATTTCTTTGACAGGATTATTAATTTTTATAAGTATTTAACTTCCTGCCAACTGTCAAAAGTATTTTGAAATAAGTGAAATGGATAACATGACAACACAAAAGTAATTCGAAGCCGTTAGCGTGTAAAGTTCCTTAGCATTCGCATTTTTAGAACAAGGAAAAACTTCGGAAAAAGCCTTAATTAGGCAATTTGTTCTGGCTGGGGATTGAACCCAGTTGATAAGTAGGCGCATTAACATCTGGGCCAAGGTGGTAGATGTCATTACTTACTCTTACTCAGGTTTAAGACCGCAATAGAATGGTTAGATTTTTAGCGAAAAAAAAAATATATATTATTTAAAGCTCTCTTGGTGCATCATAATGTAGTGCACAAAGCGATGTGACTCAATAAATGAAATGTAGAAAACAATTCCCAAGCGTTATGCTTTTAAGTACTTGGGAAATGCTGTAAACGTTTCACAAAGTGGTATGCGACGTCTGATAAAATTGACTAATAGTAGCAATAAAATTTACTTCAATTGTAGTTTTGATCACAGATATTTCATGGGCATGAGCAGTTCAATATTGAATATTGAAATCATGCCCAAAGAATTTGCAACCAAGTGCAAAAGGTTTCTTACTGTCAGTAAGCACGTTTACCACGTAAAACACGGGAAATTCCCTCAAGGTCATTCAACAGCTAGCAGTGTTCTGATACAGCATTTTCTACAAGTGTTTTAAAAAGATTTCTTTGGCTTGGCGCCAGTGCTTATCGTCTGTAAGGGTCCTTTTATAATGCGGGCACCGAAAACTTTACGAAACAATGCTACAAAGATTTAGTACAACATCAAGGATATGTAAACAGTAAACTAAATTGTTTTCAGGTTGTTTATTCACTCTTGGTGCGATTTCCACGATACTCAAGTTAGAGATTTTGAAGGACGGGAACTGCAAGCGCCAGAAATAATGAACTTGAAGAGAAGAGTGTGAATGCATTGCTTCGAAAGTTTTTCCATGCCGCAGACAAAATGAAAATAACCATCCGTGTGAGATAATACACCAACAGCGGAAGTTGAATTCAGGTAATTAAGAATCGACAATGTAAGATGTACTTGCTTAGATGAAGCAAATGAAAAAGCTTTGTTGATGGCAATTAATACAGCATTTATCGAAAATGCAAATATGGTGCGCGACGTTAAACTACCGTACTGATTATTCTGTGTTTGTTGATCTTTCATTAAACATGACAATTTATGAACAAACGAAACTAGAGCTTCAAATAAATAATCGATTATTTAAATCGATATGATCTATGGCGTTGTTTTGCAGTCGCTTTTAATAATTGCAAATTCCTGGTATTTTAACTGGAATATAATTCCTGGAAGTTATTTTAAATTTAAATTTGAGTTTTTGTTGGGGAAAAGCGTGAAGGAAAATCATCCATACAGGAATCCGAGACTCCGCTGTGAACCAGATCGATATCCTAACTGACCCACTGAGGTGATGCGCGGCTTTGCTTTATTTTTATTATTTTAAGCTCCCGTAGCCAGTGCTAAGTCCCAGGTCGGAAGCTGCCAGTCTACGGCCCCCCACTCATTCTGTTGTTAGCTAGCAACGGTCTCCAATGACTAAAGCGAGTAAGAGGTCCGCTGGCTTCTGCTTGGTTTCTAATCTAATTGAGATCGACACAAATTTATAGGGAGGGAAATCGAAGACTATGCGTCTACTTGGAAGGGAAATACAACGTTCATTTCATGGCAGTTAAACCAGAGGCATTCACAAAATATTAGAGTACTATTAGCATTTACACTTCAATGTATTGATGTATTACGAAAAAATTGAAGAGTAATTAAGTTAATGGTGTACATTTATTGAGGTAAAGTATATTACAATAAAACTGAAAGGGATTATTTGCTCGGAAGAGAGGTTTCAAACAGGTGAGCCAAAAACATAGTTCGGGAGAATGTCTTTCCTTACTCTCAAAGAAGGCCATAAAAATGTTTATGCTTTTCGTAATATCTTACTTGAGTGAAAAACCACTTCGTCCTCGTTTATCTAAGAAACAGATACAGAAATATTTTATAAAACGAAGACTGTATAATAACCCTATATATGTATCAGTTGTGCCTTCATTAAATGTTAATGTTTTATACATTTTATATATAGTGAGGTTATTTGAGTTACGGGCTGCTTATTCGGTAAGTACAGCCACTGCTACCAGAAAGAGCCGAGTGCATAACGTTAGTATTTTTATTTTAGTTTATATATTTTACTGCATTATAATATTATAGTGTATTTGAAATTGATAGCAAGCACTAGCCTGTGTTATAAGAGATGTTGAAAATGATGCCTCTCAGAGACAATACATTGCCGGCATCTGCGTAAGAAATTCCTGTATTTCATCTAACTTTTCTTCCGTAAGAACAATTATCATTGGAAATTCTGACACTTTTTAACAGTTTCTATACCTGGCACGCGAATGCTGGGATATTTTCATGTGTATCGCCTTACCACTGCTCTGCAAGAATCGTATTGTACGTAAAACCCCTGTTTTTCAAGACTATATAGTGGCATAACTTACAAATAACAATTAGCACACAATTTATATACAGTGAAAGTGCCGAATAACACACGAACGCAAAGCACTAATTGACAGCCTCCCTCAAACTAACTACAAACTGCTATATGCACATGCACATCACTATACGGCTTTGATCGACTTCTTCCTCACTGACTTTATTAATGTACGTAATATTGTGTAAGACTTCAATAAAAAAGGAATGCCTATGTTGCAAAAAAGTGCACATATTTATTTTATATCATTTTTTAAACTAGTGATGAACAAGTTTAAGAAATATATGTAGGATGCAAATTTAATGTTTTAAGCATTGAGTTAAATCAAAAACATCTGTGACAGCAAGCTATCTTTCTTTAAAGGGGTCAAGAAAAGTTTGAGAACTGCTGATTTAGACATATTTGTGTTATTTTTTTTAAGCGTTTAGCATTCCGCCAACTGCGGGGGATGGATGAAATGATGACGCAAATGAGTCCGGGGTCTTTAGCGTCTAGTGTTATTGCGGAAAAATCAGTACGCAGGCAACATATATCAGACCTGAGCTCTCCAGTTACCAAATAGACGTGCTAGTATTAGCGCGACGCCACGGCTACTCTGATGTGGTATTTAGAATGATCTAAGGGTAGATCGTTCCATGTATTGTGCTTGACCCAAGAAAATAGTTGCCAGCTGTTCTTGAAAGAGGGCAGCATTGTGCAAACTTGACCGACACGGGTATCCAAGGTCGTTAGGACACGAACTCGTCAACGGGAGTTTTGGGTTTCGATCCCCGTCAGAAATTTGCTTTTGACAAATTTTTTTTCCCCAGATTTTCCTCAGTCCCAATTTAAAAAAAATGCCTGGTAGGTGCCTTTCTTCATTAAAAAAAAATGTCTTTGCAATTTATAATTTCAACTCATGTATCACCAGTGTCGTGGTTCCTTGTAGTAAAAAGGGGCGTTAAACACTTTTGAAAAATAGTGGAAATAATTATTAGAGACTGGGAAATATTAAAAAATGTGGCTAAAAGTGAACTCTTAGCTTTCGTTTTAATTTTTGGCTGCTATTGAAAGTTTTCCTATCTGCTTCATTTTTTTTTTTTTTTTTTTTTTGACTCTTTCTTGCATGGAAAAATGCCTTCCTAGGGGATGTTTCTTCACCGAATAGCCTAACCTAATAAACCGTAAATACAATTGGTGTGGAAATCAACTTAATCTATAGGCACTGGAATTAAATCACGTGTGGGCTTTGGGACACCCTTGAAGTATTTCAACAATTGTGTTAACAGGCAATTGCAGTTAACCTAAGTGATGAAGAAATTCCTATTTAAGACCCAAGGGAAAAAAGTCTTGTTAATGGCGTAACCATTTAGGACTCTGTGAAGAATATATTATCTGCTCGGTATAAGATCTTTACGATATCTAGCAGAACACTCTGCCGTCCTATAATTCCGGTAGGTCATTTCAGAACGTAAATACCACAAAACAAACAAAATAGCCGGCATGAACGTTTTCTTTTTTCTTATTTCCCACCTCTCGCTTCTTACGTGTTTTTTTTTTTTTTTTTTTTTTCTGTGACGGCGGTGAGACGATAGTTATTTAAACTGAGTGGGGAAATTGCAAGGTGTACTCATTCCACAGCAGGATAGATACCTGGAAGCAACGCAGAATTCCCAGTAGAGATCGAACCCTGCCTTGCTGGTAACTTAACACTGAGTGACGGTTCATTTCAGAAGATTTATATTACCACGAAAAGGCCAAACGGTCATTATTAGACACCGCCTTATGTCTTGGATTATTGAGGCCAATACTTCCAAATGTGCTATCTCAAGGGCTTACGACTAAAACTCCTTTAACTTCCACAAGTTAATTGAGGTAAATTATTCGTTTAAGCTATGTATAAAAGTATAACAATATCGCTGGAGCGAAATTTTATGTTTCATACACTTTAAAAGCCAATATTTTGGGGAGATTAAAAAGATAAACGTCGGAAAACCTATCAAATTATAAGATTCACCAGTCTTACAACTATTTTTATTCAAGATGCAAATTCCTAGAATTGAAATATTGTATTGGATATACAAAAACTGCATTTGAAAGTAATGGAATCGTTAAATGAGTTAAATATAATAAAGTAAAATGAGTAAGTAATATTTTCTTTGAATTGTTGTCAAAGCCATGTTATTCCAATAAAGGCTTCCCGTTAAAATAATGAACAAATTATGGTACAATATATGGCGGAGATTTTGATGAAACGCTGTACCTATATAACTAATAAAACTACTGTTGGTTAAATATTGGGTTAGCCGTACAAGTATCAACCACTCATGCGGCATTTGCTTCTAAAGTCGACAGAGGCAAGAAGGGTCAACATGAATGTTATAATTACAAAGTGTGCAATAAATGAGCATGTTTTCTATAGCGGAAAGTCGGTTCAACAAATATATTTTTTATCCCGGATAAATTAAAAAAGACCGTGCAGAAATCTACCCGCTGGTAAAATGGAAACGTAATATTTGTCATAGGAAACTAAGCCAGAAATATTTCGTTTATTGTGAGAAAACATTATATTTGTGGTTACTAAACAGCTAATCTGCAACTAACGGTGCATTTGCCCATGTAAAAATACTGCGTCAGTGAACAGTAAATATATTGCTCTCCCTATAGAGGATTCCGAGTTACATACGCGTCTATTCATATCTTTATCTTATTATTCCCAACTATTACATTTTGCTTAACACAAAGCAAAGGTCATATTTGAAGCCATGAATTAGCAAAGAAGGTAATATATTTATTTAGCATGCATTCTGGTGAAAATCTAGCTTTTTTTTTTTTCTTTCTTTCTCACTCTCGAATACTATCGCTGTCGGGTTTGACACTCTGCTATGATATTCTAGCTATGTTTATGTTGTATTTACCGCTAGTAATCGGCGAAACAAGTATAATTTCTTGGTTGGTCCGCCCTGTATAAATTTGTAAAACTGCCTGAAGTATACATTCAATACCCTTAATTGTTTTAAAATTATCAAGCCAAAGAAATGAATTTTAGCCCCTTTTCAGCAGCGTTTTCCATTTGGAGTGTCCCCCCACAATTTTCTGAATCATTTTTCGTCTCTTGGCTACTGTTCAGACGAACCCATGTCCATTTCTTCACTTAAGAGTAGTAACTTTTTTTCCTGTACAACCAGCTGCCTCACGACACAAATTGAATTGCACTAGCACTGAATTTACAATTATATAGAAGAAATATACTTTTCTTTGATCCACATATTTGTTACTGTGAAGTTTAAATATCACGAAGTGCTAATAATTTAAGTCATTTTAGTGATTTAATGTGTAATATCAGTCGCGTCCAATGTGAACATTTCTATGAGGCAAAAACCTATGCAAGTTGATGGTTAGAACACTTAATACAATTATCTGATGACAGACAAGCTACACTAGAGTCGGAACGGGCGGGAGGGCAACAAGAGTCGATGATGGAAACACTGGAGTGACAGTCTAACGAATTATTATGCTCTTAACATTTTATGTATTTACCTATGACTCCAAGGAATTAATAGAACCGCTTTCTTCCCATTGTCCGCCTCTAAATCTTATCTCTGGACGAATGTTATCCTTAGTTCATATTAAGTGTGCCCTATGACTACTGCCCTGTGTACTTCTGATTTATTAATCACATTAATATCGTAATCAGGTAATCGTAATCAGATTACAATTACCTGGGAATTTCTGTACAAATAATCTGACAGCAGGAGCGTAATCGATAAGAACATACGAATAATCGATGTGGAATAGCATAATTGCCATTTAGTATTCTTAGCAGATTTTGCTCTAGGATTAGATAGCAACTGAGTGACACGAGACTCAAAGTCAACGTAGTAGTTCGGCAAACATCGCGCGCCTTTTCCGAATACTTTAGCCCGGCTGGCCTCGAGTGTTGTCATATCGATCGATGCAAGATTACCGCCACCGTATTTGTTATTAGATAATATACAGAGCTTTTATTTATAAAATTGCTAATGTCAATAACTATCTGTTTAAAATAAATTTAATTTAAATCAAACCCGTCAATTTAGATATTGGCGGAGAAGCATAAAACCATTTGAATACAGTTCAGTTTACTCTTCCTCAGGTACTCCCATTTTGAAATTTCTGATGATCGCCTCTATTTTATAATAAAATTATTATAGCTCTTTTTATCGTTGATATGGTTATTTGCATTTAGACAGAATAAAAATATCGTGTATTCTGTGTATATTTAAACAAACAACAACAATCCAGGTTTCCAGGAAAGATTGAAAACGTGATAACGTTTTAATGCTCTATAAGTGTTAAGGTTTGGCTATTCGTGGAGGCATGGCCCGTGGTGAAAGGGTGAAATTAAAACGAAACGTAATAAATGTTGGTTTTAAAGTTACCCCTATATATCTAAATTGTCGTTTTCATTAAAATTTATTTTCAATACGTAACTATTCGAACTGCATGTTTTGAAATGAAAGCCTGGTATATTAAACACACAAAGTTTAATTTTGTTCTCTTTCTATGTGTATATACTCACAATTTCACTAATATAGCACAGGAAACGAACGTTTCACTTTGATCTGTAAGAAAAATGTTATCTATTTATTTTAAAAATGTAAAATTGAATATAATAGTGTTGGATTTAGAGGCATTTGCGATAGCATTCGGACCTTTAACTCGCTGTTAAAAATATCGAAGAGTCATGCAAATTGGAAATATCACGTTGTCTAAAGCCTACACACACACAACATTCCTAGCCGGCGTATCGCAATGACGTAAAGGTATTCCGTCTGCACCACATGATATAAGAGTATGATGATTCACAGTGCGATAACCTAAGAGCTGAGACACGATTCAGGAAAACCGTGAGAAAGCAACTCAGATGGCAATATAATGAATGTGCTGGAAAATATCGAATGCAAGTGTACATAAACCACAAAATCACAACACGTGACCTAATTACTTCCATCCATAAGACAGGAGCTTTAATACTAGGAGTGGGAAAACTATTACCACGTCATTAACGATACGGTTAAAACATTAATAAAAGCAGGCAGCGTTAAAAGGATTTTGTAAGCTAAAAGCTTTTGTAATACCCTTGGTAGGTAGATGCAATCACTATATTCAATAACTTATAATTAATGCAACGCAAAATCCTTCTCCAGAGACGAAAAACATAATTATGTTTCTTCAAACACCACACAAACTGAAAGCGATTGCGTAGGCAAAACACACACACAGCAAGCTTGCGCCTTCTAACCTCTAAAACAATTATACAAGGGTAAGTCCACAAGTTTCCGGCTTATGGACTTTTATAGTTTGATAAAGACAAAAACTATATTTCACTTTTCAGTATAGTTAAGCTTTATTGCAATACACTTCTCACATCTTTCAATTAACAGTTCTATTCCCACCCCCCAAAAATAGTCAGAAGTCTAGTCTACAAAATGGGCAAAAGCAGCATCCATCACTTCTTCATCACACTTAAATTTCCTTCCTCGAAAGTCCTTCTTGAGTTTTGAGAAGAGGAAATTGTCACTGGGAGCTAGATATTGGCTGTAGGGTGGGTGGTCGATCTCCTTGAAACCACATTTCTTCACAGTTTCCTTTGCAACAAGAGCTGTGTGCACAGACGCGTGCGTTGTCGTGAAGAAGGCGCACCCCACCACTCAGCTTTCCTCGCTTTTTCTCTTTGATGGACCGAGTGGTTATTTGTTTTTAAGAACTGTTTTCCATGTGCTACTTAGATGTTATCCGCTGTCTCTGTTAAAATTGTCTGGATGTTGTATTTTCAATGCCTCCGTCCTGATGGTAGCAAAAACCCAAAGCTTTTTTTCAATCTAGCCAGGAGGGAGGCATTGGAAATACAACATGCAAACAATTTTGACAGAGACAGCGTATATCACCTAAGCAGCACATGGAAACCAGGTCTTAAAAACAAATAACTACCCAATTTCCCCTTTCCCCTACACACGTAATATTCATCTACCTTCTAAAGTCAGACAGAGGCGGCAGTTGTTGTTCGTCGTCCACTGATGATGCTAACCGCGGAAGTTGGTGAAAGCTATGGTAGCAACCATGGATCATGACAAAATAGCCCGGAAGATATTAACTGTTTTAAAAATATATCACAAACTAATTATATTTGTTGGAGAATAGACATTGTAATGAATTTTTATTTCACCAACTAAATGACATAGGAGTTAAGAAAGATATACCATAAGGTAGTTTGAAGAATACATTTTTAATTCTTTTCCTTCTGCTGTCCTGTAATTAACTTCGAATACTTTCATGTTTGATTACTGCGCCACACTTCTTAGCAACCTCATTTCTTTTGTGTCTTTTTTCCCATCGATTTAGTGGTTAGTTTATACAACGGGTGTGCATTCTTAGGGGAAAAAAGCAACGTTCCATTCGGAAAACATCGAAAGCATCGGATAATTTGTTCACAATGCCGCCTTCAGTTCATGTTCAGGTTATTCCATAAAAAGGAATTGGGAAGTTATGATTTTATTCACTTGATCTCTTTATTTGGGAGGAAAATAGAACTGAGCGGTTTGTAATTATTCTTTTTCATATAATTACAGCAATAAGTGAAATTAAAGATCCATTGTTCAGACGTGTGCTCTTATGGCTAAGCGGGCAAAAGCATGTATCTGGTTTTAAGAAGTACGTAGGTTCGAATCCTAGTTTTACTAGAACGTTTTATTTGTTAGAATTTGCAAGTAAAATTACTGTTTAATATACGTAATATTTTAATGGATGGATTATATTTAAATTTGAAGGCATTTGTACTCAACATTGTTTCATACTAAATGCCACATTAAACATATTCTAAAGATGAAAAAACTGATAGTATATATATATATATATATATATATATATATATATGAATTCCTTTTATTTCATTTAAACATTATTAATTTCCTGTTTATTTTGAAAGCAATTTGTTTGCGGAAGTATAAATGCCTTGAAATAATTGGGATTGGAGGCTATGTTATCAAGTGTGTACTAAACATTGTTTTTATTTGCAAAATGTAATCAAACATTTTCGCAATGGTAGTACTCGCAACTTCGACAGTTCTCCTGCTTGATTATCAGCGTACGTCTTTCATGGAGAACTCGATGTGACTAATGACAGAATGAGGCTAAAGGCTGTATGAACAGAGCATAGACACATTATATTTTTTAATGTTGTTTAACGCCCGTTTTTACTACTGAGGCACCACAGGCGGTGATACTGATGATATTTGAAATGAAATGACATATTGAGAAAGAATTTTTTAAGGAAGGAAACATTCCAGGCCTAAGTTTAGGGTACCTTCTCGGCATTTGCCTTTTGTGAGGACCGAGGAAAACCTGGAAAAACCTCTGAGGAAGGACAGTCCTGGTAGGATTCGAACCCCAGACCTCCCGCTCACGAGTCCGCGCCTTAACGACCTCGGCCACCCGTGGCGGTTCATAGAGACGTGCCGGTGTGAATCGAGCGCTGGGTCCGACGGAACTTAAACGAATCAAAGCTTCCAGATGGTGCTTATTGTTTTGTCTTAGTGTGTACAATATTTTACATTTGAATGAAGTTTCTGAAACTCTGCATACGTGTTATAATAATGTGTATGTGTTATTACATGCACTTTTTATTATAAAAATGTATTTTTAAATGTTAAACTGCTCTGTTTGACAAAACATAGCTATTTCATAACATAAATTTAGCTCTGGGTGACTTAACATCAAAACCTGCTAATTTCCTTAATTCTGTCAGAATATTTTTAAATATTATACCACTTGGTGCATTAATACTTCATGTTTCAATATACGAGGGTCATTTGAAAAGTTTTCGGAATGAAGCACAAAATGACGGGATGGTGTTTTGAAATTATTCTTATTTTAACGCAATCTTCTTTGACGCTAATTCCCTGTGTTCAGCAATTCTTCAAATCTTTTATCCCATCATGAAAGTCAAACTCCTCCAGGCTTGCAAAATACGCCTCAACTGATGATTTAAGCTCTTTATCGGAAGATAATGTTTTTCCATCAAGGAATTTTCTCAGTTTAGGGAACAGATGAAAGTTCGATGGAATCAAGTCAGGGGAATAAGGTGAATGTGTCAATAAACCGTGATTGATTTTCGCCATTGCAACGGCACATGTATGAGGACGAGCATTGTCTTTATACAAGATCGCATTCTTCTTTGATAAACCCAGCTTTTTCTCACGTATTTATTGTCTTCAATAGGTTCAAAAGGTTGACATAACACGCTTCAGTGATATCTGCTCCCGTGAGAGACTAATCATTTAGCAGTACACTCTTGGCATCCCAACCGACGCCATGGTTTCCCGATCCATTTGGCACACGTGATGCTGCTATTGTGTAGACTGCTGTTTTGTTTTAGGTGAATATTGGTGCACCCAGCATTGGTCAAACACCGACTCGTAATAAAATAAATATAAAAAAGAACATTTCTAATATTCAATAAAATGTTAGCATATCCTGGACTGATTAAATGTACTGTACAGTGCTGCGTTCTTTAAGAGTAGGTACATTTAGATTTACCTCAGCAAATTCTTAAAATGACATTGCCCTCGGCTGAGCGTTCACACTTCCCGCTCTCACTTCACATTCCCTCGACTTGAGACAGTTTTTGCAAGGTGTCTGTTGTTGTTAGGGGGAAACCCCGAACGAGACCGGATCCGATGAACGTTCTACTCGATAGTTCTTTTTTTCTTTTGGCAACTTGTTGCGGTTTGCTTTGTTATAGCCTTCTTTCACGATTAACAATAAAGTAAGAGGCATTTCCGGTTCGATAGCTGGCTGGCTGACTTGCAGACGTTCATGCAACAAAAAGCATGCTCTGGCTTGAAAGGAGTTAAGTATGTTTAATGTAGTGGATGCAGATACATTAGGGAATTTTTTCAGAACAGGGTAAAATCGTAAACGTTGTTGGTCCTGAGTTAGGTTTCCGATTAGGAAAATTTCCTCCCAGAAGCGCTTCTGCCATTGTTCAATTATTTCTTTCATCGTCCCCAAAATTGATATACATGATTGTGCGCATCAAAAGTCGTCTGAAAATAGACAATAAACATGAGTTAGATATTTCGGTTGATATATATTTTATTAAGAATTGCTATTTTAGTCTACCAAATATCTATTAATCACTGAATTAAAAGATGTTACAAGAGCTTTGCGTTACAGCCTCGGAATGGATACTACGAATTATAAAGTGAATTTTGAATTTTGTAGCTCTCATCTCCTTTTTAGCCATTAGTCTACAGTGGCACTTTCAGCAATGTACGAGATAAAGATGAATTAAATTTCGGAAGATAAAATTTTTTACCAGAAGTTTCTCTGATACTAAAAATCATCACAAGTAATATCACAAGAGGGTCTGAGATTGCCGATAAATTCGGACCTTCGAGTAATATTTATTAGGGTTGTTTCACCAATAAAATAAGCATTTAAATGTAATACCTGTAAACTAGGCTTTCAAAATTGTAATAATTATATATTTGTATTATGAATACTTTTCAAGTCATCTTGCAACAGACGAACGTAGATTGCCAGTAATTCCAAAAGAGAAGAGTCAAACACGGGTTTAGGCTATTTCATGAATAGAACAAGAACAAAAGTAACATGTATTTGAAATTCTAGCACAGAATATTAACAATTGTATAAAATGTTATACTTATGAATAGCTACCTATCAGAAACCGTGAGAATGAAATAGACGAAAGTCGAGTATTACAATCGCTACCATTCGATTTATAATACCAACTGGTAAAAACAAAACAAAAATAGCGTTTTACCATTCTGGACAATTCGCCTGTGGTGCCTCAGTAGTAAGTTAAACACTATTTAACAACAATTCTGAATAACGTGTTTATTAAAACTTATGATTGCTTAGGCAGGTATTGTTACATAATTTACAAAATGATTTCGGACTCTTTGGCTGAATACGCAAAAAAAATTGCATAAGTGAATACGCATTAAGTTAGTTAAATGTACAATTACTGAAATTATCAAATAAATGAAGGTGTTGCAGTTTCATTGGATGCAAAGGACATTTGGGAATCAGTAGATGAAGATGTGGAAGGAGAATTCCGTACTTTAGTTAGTGTTGCCGAATGATGTTGTTGATTAATGTGTATGACGCTCAGGAACTACAGTAAAGGTATAGATTTGGGTACTCTAACCAGAGGACAAATGCACTTTGCGCGGTAAACGGATCTGATAAAACTTGACGATAATTTCACTGCGATATCGGGCTATGATTGGTCAAAAGTTTGTTTAATTTCATCTGTCGATTTTATGATGACGTCACATAAATTAAATAGTCTCACTAAAAGCAACGGGCTTCTACATGAAGCAAGCGACTATGTCAAAAGAAACATACTTAGCTATGCCGAGTATTAGTGTGCATTTTTACCGGTTCAATTTTAGCTTCAGACACGTTTTTCTCTTAATTCTGTTGCTTCGGCACCTATTAATTCCATTTTTGCGTTAAAAATCACTGATGCGGGGCTTAAAATGCTAAAAAAAAAAAAAAAAATAAATAAATAACTTAGAAGATAAATGAATCAAACTGGAAATTTCCTGCCAGTCTTAAGATGAGTATTTGCGTTATAGTGCTATAAAAATAATTCCTAAGTAATGTGCAAGCTTATCAATTATTAAGATAAACCGTATACTCTCAATTTTCCTTGTTTATTTTTGCCCATTTCTAGTCCCTTTTTATTTGTATTGATCGTTTCATTTGTAAAACTCTCGTAATTTATTTTTATTTAAATTTAAATTTCTTCAATTCCAGAAAGTCTTGTATATCGTAAATTGGGTTACATCAAGTACATTTAGGTTATTAGAGTTACGGGTCGGCAGAGCGCGGCTGCATACTGAGAGAAGTTAGTAAAGGCCTATAATGCATGTGCAGGTACGAGCTTGCAGTTAGAGGAAGGGTCTGTCAACGAGTATTTTGCGTTTGTGTGTTCCTTGGTGCGTTTATTGTGTGTAAATAGTATGTTAATTGTTCTTCGTTAGTTATGCTACTACTATATGTTTTAAAATGGGCTTTATGTGCGATACATATGTGAAAACTAATTCTTGCGGAGAAGCGTTAAGGCGATTCGCAAAATAAAATTCCAGCAATGGTGTTCCAAGTAGAGAAGCTGTTTGCCAACTGGTTAAAAAGTTACGAGATCCAGGATCTCTCAAAAACAAGAAAAGTGTTCCGCTATGTTCTTACGGAAGAAAAGTAATGTGTTGCCGCTAAGGGGCATCGTTTTCAACACATCTAATAATGCAGGTTAGTGCTTATAATTGTCCGTTTAAAATAAAGTATTATCTTACGCTTTCAATAAAACATAAATACAACTGCAATAATAATAATAATAATAATAATAATAATAATAATAATAATAATAATAATAATAATAATAATAATAATAATAATAATAATAATAATAATAATAATAATTTTACGCGCGTTGATTCTATTCCCCAGTAAGCAACCCCGCTCGAACGGCCCATAACTCAAATAACCTTACTATTCAAAGTATAAGATAATGGCGTTCATAGTTTGCTACACCATATTTGGTAGTTACACGGCCTTGTCTTATTGTTAAGTTTCATTGGTCTGTTCGCTTGATACACATGAAGAAATACGTTTTTAAGGCTGGATAACACCAAATAGCACATTTAGCATTTCATCACTCATATTTTCCAAATTATAAGATATCGTAAAATAAAAATAATTACTGTTTATTAAAATATACATAAATAATATTAACGCAGATATGATCTGCAATATTCTACATATAAAACCTAGATGCATTTGTGTGTATAAGCCATTAAAATTTTAATGGGATGCCCAGAACAGGAGTTCAGAACCTTAATTCAAAATATACAGATCCCCAACTGATATAAGGAACTATATTTTTGAGATCGTACCCCACTTTGTACTTATTTTACGGTCTTTTGTTGGAGCCACATGCAGAACTTTTTGTCTGGTTCGCCTCGAAACTAAAGGACAAGAGAACCTGCAGAAGAGTTTTGTAACATGCCCTTTCTAGCACGAAGCGTGTTACGGTTTCGAGAAAACGCCATGTTTCTTAATAAAACTAAAAATTAATAACAAACTGAGAGGGGTTTTTTTTCCGGTTTTTTCACTCAGCAAGAACGTGTACCTCTCATAACCTAAGCATTAAGTATCTTTGCATTCCTATACTTAAGTTACAAAGAAATAAAAATGAAGTGAACAAATATTGCTACTCTCAATTTCTGCACATACCACACATCACCATGATGCAGACGACAAATTAATTCCTCCACGCCACCTGGGTTTCTATTTTTTCTATCAAAATGTTCGCGCTCTAAAACAGGAATGCTAGATAACTAGCCGGAAACGCATCTAGTGATTTCGAATCCGTTGCCGCCGTTCTAATTCGTACATTTGTTACAACTGGAACTTCGTACAAATTTGAGAGTTTGAAGAAGATAAAACACAAGAATTAGCGGCTACTGCAATATACTAAAGCTCTATAAACCATCATGGAGAGTAGATATCAACTACTTCAAGCATTAAGAATTAATCCGTTTGCGGTTCCTTAAATTGATTGCTTCCATCGGTCGACCAATCTCGCTTCTATTTTTAGATTTATATTTCAAAATGACATTTGGCATCCTAGCTTGAGGCATACGTTTTAAGCGTTCAATCCGTTTTCCCGCAAAGTTAATATTACATATTTAGACTCCCTGTTTGCTAATCATTACTTGTTTTTCTTGTCTTATGACCCCTTGCACTGACCTTAGAAACTTCATTTCTTGTGCCTGAATTCTAACTTTTTGTCTTCTCAATAAGTTTCCATTTTTCTGACCTAGAAACTAAATATTATTTTGTAACATTTCATCTGGGTTTCAATACTAATTTTCTTTAAATTGCAATGGAAACAGAGATCTGATTATATGTAGTATATGCTTTACGTTCAACATCTTTTTCTCCCAGATTTGATATATGGCAGCCCAAAATATTAAATTCCAATACTTATTCTTTTATTTTCAATCAAGTTTTGACCTCACATTCCTTCGCATAAAACTTTAATAAAAGTTAATCCTAGGAATAAAACCATTGCTTCAGGTTAAGGGTTTACGCGAAGTCCCTGCTCGTCTCTACACAGAAAAGCTACACTCATCGGTCCAAGAATTCCAGCAATCATTATGACTGGAACTTAAAGAAGCCCTGAACAAAAGTAAAAATTAGAAAATCCCTGGGACTCACAATAGCAATATCAATAAGAAAATGTGACTCGGTAGAAATAATAAGCACGTTTTTGTAATTCTAAAAAAGGGTATCGGGCAAACAGTAAAAATTATAAAGAATATATGTATTACATGAGAATATTAAAATGCTAAAATATTAATTATTCTGAGAAGAGATATCTAAGTTAAATTTTTAAAAAAGTGTAACTTTACACATTAACAATGCATAAAACTATGAAGAGCGCCTTCTGAACACAGGACGAAGTTCGAATCTTGCTTAGTTAATATCCTACACGAAATATTTTGCTATTCCACAAAAAAATTTGAGGTAATATTTAAAAGAATCGGATCCTCTAACATGTAAGATAGAAACAAATTATATCAAGATCAAAATTAGCTGCTTTAACCAAGTAGCGAAGGTTGGAGTAATGATAAATGATATTAATGGTGTGACTCGTAATACATGTTGTCGACATTTCGGAGGTAACATGTTGATCATCATCGGAAGTACCTTATTGCAAGGAGCATTCAGATAATTAGATATTTACTGCTATTTTAATAAAGAAATAAAAAGTAGCAGTTTTTCAAGCTCGCCACTTTTGGATAACACTGACGATGTTAAGAATCTGGTGAAAAAAAAAAAACGGCAGGCACCTATTCTTATTGGCGTTTTTGCAATGGCAAAGTTTTAATAAGATGCTGAATCGACGACTTTCCTTCATTTATGTACTTAATAGTTTCAATGTCTGTCGCGTGTCAGGTATGATTAGTTCATTGCCCTGTAGCAAACATCTTCTATCTCCGAACACTATAGTTCATTTGTTTCATTTTTATATTACATGTTCATTTTATTTTTTCTTACTTTTATAATTTAGCTCAGTAAAACTTATAATGAAACTGGTCGCATTGCTAATTCAATGTACGATCCTTCTAAATGTATTTAAGACTATTAGATCCTGCGCTTATAGTTTGTATTTGCATACGTTCATGGCTAAAGAGAGAAATGCAAATATTGACCAATCACACGGCAGTTTTGTATCTCGAGAAATGAAGCCCGTTTCTTAGTGGTTGATTGAATTCTTTCAGAATTCTTTTGTGTTTAACACCGGCTATTCTCGGATAAATGCTGGTGTTACAAAGAACATACCCTGAACTATAGGATCATTAATACATATATGTGGCAACCTTAGCACAGGATCTGGTTCCCTGACGACAGGTCGAGATCAACCGTAAAATACTCCCTACAAAGTCAGAAGCATAAATGGATTATCAAACTTTCCTTAAGAGCAAATGTTGAAAGTGTGCTCTTTTGTTTGTACTTTCATATCGTGAGGATGTTATCATTTACTCGTCTAAGACCACCAAGTGAAATTCTGCTTTGTGCAGCATTAGCCTCTGACGCAGGCATCTTAAGGGTAGGTCATTCAAACGTAGAAATTGAGTAATAGTCGTACAAGAGAGAAAATCCGCGTTAGTAATCTACACGAAGATAGCCAATGACTTGAATTGCTGTACGGAAGCATTGATTCTCATAAAATACATAAACAGGGTCAGTCGATCTATGCTCCGGTCTGAAACCATTACTAATGTGAGTCAGAAAAGAACTACACACTGTATATGTGTAATGAAATTAATTGAGTGCTTAGCAATTTGTGATGTGAGATGTAAATACACGAAGTAAATCCTCCCTTCCTCCGCCTTTCCAAGACCAGGTAGGAGGAGAAAACACTGTGAGCAACATTTATCTGCATTTGGCCTATTTGAGTCCACTGCTCTAATGTGTGCGGACTCTGCAAAGTATTAAGTATTTCAAATTACTCCATAAATATAAATGACCACTCGTTAATTTGGAAGAGCGCGGGGACAGCAAAAAAATACACCTCACACCTCACTTCACGTATTTTCCGTACATGCGGTTACAGAGTTCAGTTGGAACCAACCGTACACACGTCTTCTGCTGAAGTAACGCCGTTAGGATTAGTGTTTGATGTCGATCCGCATGTATTTATTCCTCTTGCGCTTATCGCACACCAGACACAAGTTTTATGATCTTATGTCGGGCTTTTAAAGCAACTTTTAGGAAGAAAAGTTCGTTGTTCATAGTCAAATGTTATGCCATTTTAAATACATGCGTCACTATTAGAACAACTCTACTAGAACTAGTATGTAGTCAAATGTTCTTGTCCGGTCGTAACATTACGAATGAATTCAATGTCCGGGGCAGTACAGAGGAACTCGTAACGGGAGTACCGCCAATGAGATGCGTTCCTAACAAATATGCGGTAGCCATATATTTTAATGACGCTATGCAGCTAATGAACTTTCTCACACAGCTGTCTGCCAAGCTCGTAACTGGCGTGGCATGCTTAGAAAAGGCATGGGGAATATGCCTCTGTCGACAGCGGTAACAAATACCAAGCTCACTAAGTTTAATTATTAAAAAATTCACGACTCAGTATTTAGTCATTGTTCAGTAAAGAATGATTCGTCATTATCAAAGCGATTTCTGTATTACGAGTTAACCGTCAGGTAAAGATCATGTTTTATATACTAAACTTTGAAATTGAAATGTGTTCATTTCTTTGCCAAGATCAATTAAAAACTATAGCATTTACGCTCTTGAACATTACAAGAGCTAAAGGCTACCTGGCAATCTTTTTTAACGTCCCATATCGCCTGCCAAATCTCCTCAAGAATAATTCACGTATATTAAGTACGCGTTCATTTGTTCATTCTCTATTTGAGCATTGAAGATGCCCAATGGATGAAATTCCACTGACATCAAAGTCCGTTTTAAGATGCGCAAATCCCAAACTAAAATTATCAAACTAATCTGATTATTGTCAGCAGGCTTGTGCTCGCGGCATCGGTCTCTGCACCTTTCATATGCATAAAATCTAACAGCTCTACAGAGTGTGGGCTATCAATTAAAATAAAGATGTACCTTTGAGCTCAGTTCATCAACGAAATTAATTCAGTTTAATGTAGTTCATTATACTTTTATTAGGTCAGTTCTATGGTTGTGTTTATTTTGCATGCTTAAACTACAAATAAAATTTCATTTCAATTATGGGTGGGACCTTTATGTGAACCATATCTAGGACTCCATTCCCTTTTTCAATAAAACTAAAGTGAAGTGAGAGCTGCAAGCAAAGATTGAAACGCCTAACTATACAGCATTTAATTGCATGTATTACTCCTGGCACGATCAGGTAATTAGCATTCATCATTTTCTTTGAAATGGGTTGAGAAATGTTTTCCAATTATTCATATTCCCAGAAATACTGATGAAAGAAAGCTAATAATAATCATAATCATTATCATTATCACCAGGAATTGAATATATTTTAAGACTGCTAATAACACACTCATTCTATTTACTGCCGTAGTATCGAGTTGTTCATTCCAAGAATAAACAAAAATAACTATATTTTGTTTTCTTGCAACTTTGTGGGTTTTTTGTTTTTTGTTTGTTTGTTTATGGACGCTCTTTTAACATCTCAGGCCATCAGCATCCCATTCAATTCAGGGCATGAAACGGCCGATAAATTTTTCTCAGAGGCCCCTGTTTTCAGGCTTGAGGTTCTTTATCGTGCCGTAAATGTACGACACGGGAACCACGGCTTTACTTCCCTTCCATACTTAGGATTTTTATGCCCGAAAAAATCCATCGATTCTGGCAGGGTTATCACTACACCACCAAGATCAACTTTGTGCATCGTATTTCAGTTGTTGGAGGTCACAAATGGGCTTGGAGTTTAAAAGAGTCTAAAACGTGTTTGGCTGAAAAGAAATACAAATTGCTCAAGTAGAATGCGAACTCCCTGCATTGTACTAAGCACATACAGAAAATTATTTCCATCATAAAGTACACCCATAGACATACAGAAAAAATGACAGATTCGGAAAACACCGAAAGCATTAACTGGCGCTTCGTTCACAATGCCACCTTCAGTTCATGTTCAAGTTACACCATAAACAGGAAATGAATTTGTTCAGACCGTGAGAACACAAAAAATAACCTGTCTAGTAATAAGAGCTATCTAAATTCGAGTTCCCGTTGTGTTTGTATATTTATTTGTTCGTTTTTACAAATAAATCAATGTTTAATTTACGGCAATAATATATTTTTTAATGAACAATATATATTTTAATTTTCAGGCATAAAAACTCAATCATCTTCGTTTTCAAAATAAATAGCACGATATATATTCTAAAGACGAGAAAGAAAATATAATTTCCTTTATTTAATTTGAAATGTTTATTTTCTATTTATTCTATAAGAAAAGGTTTTTTGTTAGCATAATAATTTGAAACTTATAATGGGCAGGATTCGAACCTCGGTTCTTCTCAATTCTACACACCTACTTTTAACCACCCGACTATAAGGTCGGCGCGTAGAGACATGTCGTGAATCCAGCGCTGAGCCGAGCACAATTTAACGCTTCGAGAGCATGCTCATATATACATTAAGGTGTACAATGTTTCAAATAATACAATTATTCTAATATGCAGTAATGCTACTCTGCATAGCAGTATACACTAAAATTGAATTATTTCCTTAATAATGTCTGAAATAAGCACTTAAAAATGCTTTGTTATAAAAATACATAAACTATGTTTAAACCTGTGTAAAAATCAATACATTGCTGGCTATAGTCCCGCCAAGAAGCGGAAGCAATCTTGTGTTATATTTCTAGGGAATAGATAAGAATAAAATTAGCAGTCAAGTGGGGAATCCAGGAAGCCAAAAATTATTGCTAAAAATTCTGCTCTACTATCACAACTTTTTTTTAGTTTAATTCATTAAAAAATTAACTGAATGGGCTGTGATTTTTGAAGTGTTTTAAATCCTGTATTGCTATCGACATTGTTCACGTTCAGTACACGAGGGCTGTTCAATAAAGAATTATCATAATTTTTAAAGGCATGGTTTAATGTACACGTGCTGCTAGTTTCATTGTTGTGACTTCTGGTTTCCGCCAGTGAGAGGTGTGAAAGTTCAGACATATTCAGTTCCGTCTACAGCAAAATGGAGGTGACACGTAAGGAAATTGTTCTGCTCTGAAATTCTGCTCTTGGCACAACAAATCTTAGCTGGGGCCTGTCTAATGTTACAGGAATATTGTGGAGAGCTTTTTCCCTCAATAGCACAGCGTGAAGAAGATTTAAAATGTCCAAAGAGGCGAGACAGTTAATTTCAAAGGAAGATGGACCCGAAGATCCAGTTTATACTTTAACAGAAGAAAACATTAACACATTATAAAAGAGTTTCGTCGAATAATATTAAGGACACTTTCAGAAATTCTGAAATTTTCACTGCTTACCAACTGGCTACTTAAAAGTTGTACATGAAGCGGGTTTGTGCACACCGGGTTCAAAGACTGGTGATTCCCAAACAAACGGACTTTCAGGTCATGTGTGCAATTGAAGATGCTGTTATAAGAAGAGGCGGAGTTTCCTTTAAAGGTAATCGCTGATGATGAAACTTGAGAGCTAGCATCAAATCTCTGAGAGAAAATGTGCATCATCGCCAACAGCAATAAAGCAGAATTGTTGCTTCTGCTGGGAAAGCTATGATCATCTCGTCTCTCGATATTCAAGGAATGTTTTAACAGCATGTCGTATCTGCTCATACAACGGTAATGTCCTGAAAACTCTGCGAAAGTACCAAATTTGTGTGCAACAGGCTGGTAACTGCACCATCGTTGAATATCTGACAGAAAGTAGTGAAATGTGTTCTTTACCCTTCCTTTAGTACACATTTAGCGATATTTTTGCTTTTCCCCAATTTGAAGAAATCCCTTCGTGGGAGGCATTTTTCATCATTAGAAGTAGTGGTGAAATTGCGAAGGGCTTATTAAAAATGGCTTACAGCATGTCTCTGAAAACTGGCAGAAAGGCTGATATAGGTGCATTGCATCCAACGGGAAATACTTTCAGAAAGATCCATTGAACGGCAAATGACAGCGCACAGTGCAAGTACCGGGCACAAATTCATATGCATTAACTTTACCTCGCTAAACTTATTGCGTTACTATATTAATACAACAACGCGGCTGAATGTTTTACTTCATTTGAGGTTGAAGGGATTGACTTATCTCTACTGACAAAAAGAAATACATCCTGCCTATAAAAGCAGGAAGCAGGAAGGCAAAAATTGAACTTTCTTTAAATTTTTCAAAAAATAAATGACAAAGACTTTCGGACATCCTGAATTATGTAATATTTTATTGTGACATGTAGCCTAGTAGTTCTTTTTAATATTTGAAAATACATCATCATAAATCTAATAGCTACTTATTTTGACACCATCCATTTGAAAATTATATAACTTTCGAACCAATTTATCTAGAAGGCGCAGGCTTGCTTCAAGTTCTGGTTAGAGCTTTGAGCGAGTTTTAACAATTTTTCTTTGATCGCAATTTTCTCAAAACCCCATTTTCATACCTCTAGAGAACAAACTACCTAATTAACTGCCTTGAAATGTTTAATGGTGTTTTAGACATAAACAGAAAGCAATTTAACCGAAAATTATTATGAAAGTTATCATAACCTACGAATTATAGAAGTTTCTGTATAACATTTTTAATAAAATACATGCCTCAAATAAAAATGTTATTTTTATTAATTGTGCTTCAGTTCACAGATAAAACACGTTAAAATAGCTGTGATTTAATGTTGTACCCAGATTCTGCCACAAAAACCTAATTTAACATCAATAAGATTAGGTATTTCGGCTTCCCTTAGGTTAGATAGCAAAACATTTTACTTTAGATACTACATGGTGAAATTAAATATCTGAAACAAATTTTACAGAATAAAAGATTTAATTAATGAAGTAACGATATGTTTCCAGAAGAGTAATTCGGTGTACAGATATTACATTCTTGTTTCATTATGTTAAAGAACGGTACAACACAATCTGATGATGGATCTTGAAGAATGAGAGTGTGTGCTTATTCAATGCATAATTCAGTTGTGTCAGTGCAGAAATGCCTGGTAAACGGGAAGAGATGCCAGTAGAGTGTTCCAGGAGAAGTTCTTTTTGCCTATCCAGAATCCGCTTAAGATATTTGAAACTGAGGAAAACAATTGAGTCACCAGGAAGGTTAAGGCGTCAAGGACCAAGCATTTGGACTCAGAGCAACAAAAATTTAAAACAAAATTCAACGAAATTAGTGAGCTTTGTTATACAGGAAAAATAGCTAATAGCAGCAACGCCTGTTCCAACCTAGTTATATTTAAACTACAAGGTCAAAGGATATGTTTCACCAACACATTTATTCCTGAGTGTTTAACAGAACAAGATAGAGTAGCAAACCTTTGAAATACATGCAGCATAATAATGTTAAACACAATATTTAAAAGACGCCTTTTTATAATTTAACTGATTTTTTTATATTTCAATATTTTTTGATGGGTCTATCTGTACTGCGTATGACAAAAAGACAATAAAATATTCATCTATTCATCTAATAAGTCAGAAAGTAGTTAAGGACGAGTTGGCCAAAGTGATGCTTGATAAATTGAGCAGTGCTGTAGTTTACCATCAGCACAAATGTAAAAAAACATTTCCATATATGCCGTCCATTATTGTCGGCTGCCGAGTTCAACTTTTTACTCTAAGATCGATGTATTTGTCGAAAAGGGTTTTCTTCTTGCTAACTGCTGCTCGGCTAGAAAGGAACGAAGCTTTTGTTGCTCTTGTTCCATTACATCAGCCTTCTGTAATCACTAACCCTCTACATGGCAACATGCCAGTTCAACCGGCTGACACACTCCCACAGCCAATCGCTGTATCCATAACTTGTCAAATGTTTACTGCCATGGAATGCTTTCAGCAACACACACGTTTTCTGAGAATCCATAGTCCATAAATTCCTGCCAATTCTCTCACTAGAAGAATCACTTACTAAAATACTATTAGCTTTAGGGCTGCAACTCGCTCAATAGTATATATTATTGAGGTCTATAGAATGTGCAAACCTTCAACTACAGTCACAATATACTGTGTTAAACATTTACCCATAATTCAAGTCTAAAATCTTTACCTTTCTTTGAGAGTTACTTTTGAATGCGCCCATAGGAAGCTGTTACTGTTGCAGAATTGGGATCTAGAGAAATGAAAATCTGGTGGGTTTTGATAAGCTTTACTAAATTACAACGCAGTTTTGCTGTACGTAAAAGGGATATGTTCGTGCAACTGAACACGCTCGGACTCTTCTACGGTTATGGACAGATTTATTCTTCAAGACAATTACATGTGGTAATGGCGATCATATATCATGTTACACGCACCATGTTATTGGCTTTCAGAGAACACTTCGTTTTGCGGATCATTCCATAATTGGCTGTAATTGATACGAATTTCCTGCTAAACCAATACGGGGACAGCCCGAATGGCCAACCAACCTTCAGTTACAGTGTAGCTAAAATAAATGAAACGCGGCAGGCCGTGCATTTTAGATCATTATCTCAAAGTTTTTCGCCTTTTATGCGTCCGCGCGTGTCTTTTTATTTCTCTTTCGTACCCTACATCTTTCTGAGAATGGATGCTTTTCTCGGAAATGCCATGTGGTGTCTAGCAGAAGACATGTGCTTTAAACTGTTAACACCGCCATAAGTAGGCGAAACTGCGAAATGTTCTACATGTTTACGAGTGCAGTTAAGGACAGTCACGTTCTGCATTTCAATTTGTCTTGACGCTTGGGTAGCAAGATGGCCGATGAGCGAACCGGTTTCAAGGTCAAGGTGCTTGCGTCCTTATATAGAAATAACTGACCAATCCCATACACAATTTTTTGTACGTTTCAATCATCTTATGCAAAATATTTGGGTTACATTTTTAAAATTATTTTCCGGTTATGTTATGTAAACAAAGTTGAGTCTTTTTCAACTCCCAAAATCTAATATTTCTCCTTATGGTGCAAAATTTAAAGCAAAATGATCCCTTTGAACATTTTTCTTGAAGTGTCAATGATTTGAATTTAGATATATTTATTTTAAATCCTTAATCATTTAAATGTTTTATATGTGAGACTCAATTTAGTTTATCACCGATGTTTGCTTTTCTGTTGGGCTTTGTTTCCTTAACTGACAGTTCCATTTCAAAGGCACTGGATAGGTTTACTCTGTGTTACAAAATGCATGTATACTTTTACATTTTACTCTGAAGGAAAACGTTTTTCGCTTCATTAATTCCATGCTTTATTTTTAAAAAAGTTAAAACAGAAATGGTCAAATGTCAAAACAAACAGGATCTCGTCAATGTAAGTGATTTTAGTTTAAGTTGTGTACATTTTTGTTATAGTTTAACGTTCATCACAAGAATGAAGGTATAAAGGGATGGTGAATATTTAATGAAATAAGTGCTTAAATGAATCCGGAGTTCACAAGTTACCTGGCATTCACCTTTATAGGGCAAGGAAAATCTCCGGAAACACTTCACCCAGGCAACTGATCTTACGGGATTTGAACCCTGGAGCTCCGAGTTTGCAGACAAACACTCTGACCGCAAGGCCAGGGAGGAGGCCATATAAAACATTGAAGCATAACGTAACGCTAATGTTTAATTGAGGGGAAAATGTATACAAGTTTTGTGAAATTAAATTTCTGAATAATTGTTTAACGTTTCAAAGTTAAGAAAGTTGGTATAACAGTAAAGCTTGCGATAACTCTTATTCACATTTCTCATATACTTGCAAATATATACCGGGTGTTTTGAAAATGTCAAGCTGGTTTGATACTACTTATTAACAGCTAGCATTAGACTTTGTGGAAAGAATAAATATTGGTGCACTTTTACTTTGAGGTAAGCATATTGTAGCTCAAAGTTTAACCACTGTTGTACTATAACTCCATTGTTTGCATTGATGCTCATATATTGCCTGTTCGCCATGTATGTATGCAACAGCAGTTCATTGGAAATGCTTTTGTAATATTATGATGTTGTGCATAAGGTGAAAATGTGGAAGAAATGTTTAGAAAACTTGCTGCAAACTAAATATTACCTATAGATACATAAAGAAAAGATACTCTCTTCATATCTTAAATGAAAAAAATGAAGTTATATTGTTTAAAGTGTACTTTTCAAAACTGATGAAATACTGCAACTATTTGTTTTCACCACGAAAAACTGATATTGTTACGGTTACATTTTAAGCTTCTTTCTAGGCACTATTTTTATCTACAAAAGTGATAAAGAGACCCTGACCTACGGTAAGAGAATGAATCATTCTAAAATAGCTCATGGTATAAGTCACGAAAAGATTTGTTCCAAAAAATATAGTGGAACTAAAGATGTAGCAAGGTGTACAGAATCCAGTACCATTAAACACCGTTATTTCCCGTGTAGGAGGAAAAATATCCTCTTGTCCTTCATACATTTAATGTCTAGCTTGTTCAGTTATCGAATTTTATTAGTAATAAATGAGTTAAGTATGTCAAGTCTAGAGGAGTTTAGCCTTTAAGTGCTCAAAAACTTGCATGTGTTTTATCGTCACGTTATTATTTGAAATTAATATACCTGGTAGTTCAACCTTGGAGGACAAATTCCCTGGTTATGTCGCCCCAGTGCGAACTTGCATATCATGCAATTATTATCTCCATCACCAGCCAATAACCAGAAAAGCACAAAAAGTAGTTCAGTGGAAGCGTGACGTTTGATAATAAACAGAAAACATTCACTGTCGTCATAGAGACAGCGGCTGTGAAGAATTGTTAGTTGACCCAGTTCAGTGTTAATATTACTATACCCGCTTTCTAAGAGTAATGTCGCACAGAACCTAGCCTACATTTTTCGCCTTCTTCTTAAAAGGATGCTGAAAATAAATCATGGCGTTCATGAAAAAGATTTTAATCAAATTAAGCAATAAGATAAAAAATAGGCATATAGCGACCTTAAATTTAGTCTAAGTAGGGTGAACAGTGGCCCAAGAGGTATCTGACGTATTCTGTGCTACACACAAGCCACAGCAAGACCTCTAGAGCAGTACAGGTGGAACTGGATGGAAAAAAACATAGTAAAGTCTATGTCCTGTGTCAAACAGAAGCTTGCACTAACAACTCCAGAGCAGTTCCGTTTAGAATCGGATGACATATCACATAAGCTGTGCTACACAGAAACGAAAGCAACACCTTCATGGCAGTCAGGTTAGGACACGATGGATAAAGAGAGCTATGACATGCCTGGTAATACCTAGTTATATAAAGGAAGCATCTGACACACCATGACCCATACAGAAGCTACAGCAACACCTCCAGGGCAGTAGGTTAGAAAGGATGACAGCGTAAATGAAGAAAGCAAATGGAATCCTGTTCTACATAGAAATTATAGCATTAGTAGCATTGATTCAAATTCATATGTGGTGTTGCGATTTTTGTGAAACTTCCTTATAAAGTAAAGCATCCATACAGCCGTTGGTTTTGTACAATTTGAGAGCCACAAAAATCCTAAAATGAGTATAATGTATTACAGTTATTTCACCTACTGGCGTTACGTAACCTCTTGTTTTAGTAGATTAATATTTTTGTATATGACAAATTTGGGTGTACGCACTGCCGTGCTTAATTTACACTGTAAAGGATCATTGGGAAGATTCCTCACTCACACGATCAATTTTTGGAAGTGGGCTTAATCTTAAAGACAGCATTTTACATGCTTTGGTGCGACAAGGTTTGTTGAAGTATTTGAAACTGCGAAGTCCGGAAATTTCTGTCGTAACAAAAATAGATTTAGGCAAAAGAAAAAATTTCAATGCTAATGCATGAGAGAGTATAATTATGAATGATATTATAAAAGAATGTTCCAATTGCAAAATCAATGCAGATTGTTGTAGTTAGTTGTAATGTTGTTACTTTACTTGGTCCCAGTCTAAGGACTTATCTACTTATTTCTTATGAAAAATGTGTATTTTTTAAATTGTGATTTTTCTGTTTTTAGCCTAAGGTGCAGATTGATCGTCTGTGATACATCTCCATGGCATTTGGTGATATGTAATTTTTTTATACCAGTAAGTGAGAGTAATAGTTGCAAGCAGTCCATAAGCTGAATTGAAAATTACCTCATACATCAGTGTGTCAAGCCTGGAAACTAACATATGTTGTCTTCTACAATTAATAATAATCCTTTAAGATTTTCGAAAAGTTCAGAGACCATGCTTCGTTTCCTTAATGTATCGATTCATTAACGTTCATCTTCTTCGGGATTCTGTCTTATAAACGTTGTAGTCTATGCAGAAAGTTGGTAGCGAGACATAAGGAGTTTCCATGCACGCTGGATAAACTGTTTTTGAGTCCAGCAGGGGAATTTGATAGTCTCAGCATTCCATAATGCCAAAAATTTATGCTGAGTGGTATTGTGGAGCCAAGCTTCCATCGCTCACTAGACACCGTGATTCAGCCGTTAACAATCGAATATTACTTATAGATATGACATGCCTGGAAAAGCAATCTACAGTCTCATTACACCTGTCTTTTAGCTTATTTGGCCAAACGGTGGCAGAGTTGAATTTGCATGATTGGGGTTTAATTTGGGATTTTTTTAACTCTTTGGTACTGCTGGTTCATAAGCTTATATGGTTCAAAACCACCCACTCACCTTCTAGAAAATCTGCGAATTCAGAGGAAGATAATTAGCAAATCAAGTTCGCAATAAAAGCCTATTTGTCTAACACAAATGGAAAATGTAAATATTTCGCTCGCCAGTACATAATATATGCAGTATATAGATCCACTTCTTTTTTGAAATTGTATGTTTTGAGACAGTTTGGACGGAGGATCGGAACCATTCAATTATTGTTTGATCTACTAACCAATAAGCTTTGATTTAATCAAGAGTAATGCTTCTATTCCTACATGTCCATATGCTCCTTCGGAAAAATTGGTTGACATACTTCAGTATCCTGAACAAATTCCCAGTCACCCGGTACCTACAGTCGTGCACAGACTTGGTATAACTTCACTAGCTGCAATTAACCTCATCGTGTGCTTTGTGCTTTGGAGATATATTGAACAGGATTCAATTCCTTCGAATTTCTTGTGAAGGGAGAGAAATGGAATGAGCTTTATATTAACATGAGATACGGGAAAAACCATTGTATAATAAAGCTCTCCATTCAGTTTAAATTGCTGAAGATTATACATTGTCGACAAGTAAAATTGGAATTATAATACAAGAACCTATGCCGAAAGTTACGTGAACATGCACTACCATGGCAGTTCCAGAGAATGCAAGAATTACAGAGGAATTAGTGTATCAAATCTGTGATTAAAATAATTATATAATTTTTATAAAAAGTTATGTGGAGATGAAATGCGATTTTGAAACAGTTCATTGTTCAATTATATCACTAATAGAAAAGTACAGTGTACACATGGCATCTGTATAAATGACAAAATGACCAACCAAAATATATAACATATTAAAATACATATCTTAATGCGAATTACTTTTATTAATGAAGAAATACAAACTTATGGATATCAACAAAACGATAGACAGAATACTGTTGCTAAACTATCACTAGTGCAGACGCGTTTACATTGTACGACTGTGCTATGCTCTGGCAGCGAAGTATGAAATCTTAGATTGAGGAAGAAATGCTAGATTAAAAACTTCTGTATATTGCAGATTGTCCTCCATTTCTGCTACCAAATTCTTTATAATGTTACAATCGTCACCTTCTCACTGATGCCTAGACCATAGTCGCATTACGGAATATGCTAATGGAAAAGCCCCTAGGATGTGGTGTAGTAAAGTAACTTTCCAGTACGGGAAAGGATAATTTACAAATTTGATTTATATAACAATAAACGAAGCTTGATTAACATGAAAAAATAAACTTAATATTTGTTCACACTCTAGCATACTCAGTAACATAACTTGAAAATTGAACAATTAACTCAATGCACAATATAAAATATAATTTTAAAATTTAAAATATAAAATCAACTATCGGGCTAATACACTTTACAAAATCTAAATTTAAGGAACTTTAAAAGACATTTAGTGTTACCCTGATTTAACAACAAATTTAAAAACTTTACAGTACACAAGTATATTACAGTTAAGACATAATACCTAAATCAAAATTAAAACTTAGCAATATAATGAATAAGCATTAACAAACCTTCACAATATCAAAGTCAATTGGCCGAGTTAATGGAGAAGCCTTCGGTACTACCAATTTTGGAGAAAGGCCTAAATGTGTATATTTCTCTCTTGATACTGAAGCAATCTCTGCCAGTGGACAACAGGAGAAGAATTGAACACGCTAGAAAAGATTACATCACGTTATTCTCGTAAAGTACTTTGCCTGTCCGAACCAATAGGAACAAAAGTATCTAAGCCTTCCAGCGTGGACAGGGAGATGGTAAAGGGAAGAGAGGTGGGTATGACAGGAACAGCGCAAGAACGGCTCAGCATAAATTGCATTTAAACACAGAAACGTTGGATCACTAATTAATGAAACTATATGAGTATAGCTCAGGATGAAATCCGTTTTGGAATGTGTTAAAATATTAATGAAATCATTCAGGAATACTCGATCGGAATCGAAATCAGCTGCAAATTGATCACCTCGAGGAAAAAAAAGACCAAACATGATTTTCCAGCAAGACTTACAAGTTTGAAAGCCTAATATTTGACGGTTTTCTACACTCACTGATTACTCAAAGATCATTTACTATAGTTAAAAATGTCATGGTAAAGCACACCTCCAGGAGGATTTGACATAGGATATCGGATCCCATGCGAGTAAAGACAGAAAGTGCTAAGGTTTGAGAAAGTAGCTTCCATTAGCTCTACAGTGACATCAAATGCAGTCGTAATATCTTCGAATGTCCTTAGTCTGCGATGACACAACATGCCCCGAGAGTTTGGTTACGTCACGCAACAATTTTATCTAAATCTGGAATCGAAACATCTGCCAAACTGCAGGAATGATTCTCGATGTCAGTGATTAATCACTCCTTCCGTGCGATTAGCCGTGTGTGGGTGTATGTGACAAGTAGATGACGTTTTCCACGAAAGCCTCGCCAGTTGAGAATATGGAGCAACAGAGATAACTGCATAATTGGGGGTTAAGTGAATGTTTCCAGGAAATAAATGCAAGGTGTATTCGCAACCTCGCGAAAGTCATAGTTGATACTCTGTGCGTTCGTCAGGAAATAGAAGAGACCATTATATAACTTCGTTTACTAAGACAGAACGCTTTCAACTTAAATAAAAATAATGCAAGAAGATAGTTATTACCTCTGTTATCAAACTCCGGTCCCCTGGGTGACAAAGTTTGCGAGTTATTTGTTTTACAGTATTGTATTTACGATTGTTACTGAGAACCTCACGGCACTGCAGAGGTATTTGTGTTGACAAAGTCGAGCATTCGTTTTTTCTCGTATTTCTCGTTCAAAACCACTCCCCTTAATTTTGATCACACACACCGTCATTATCTTTTACTTCTGGTTCGTTACCAAACTTTTCTATCCAGTTCTTCTGTCTTCCAACAGTAAAAATTTGTATAATATGATCTTTGGCCATTCTATTCATATTGATCAATTATTCTATATAGACCCCTAATCTTCTATTTTTCTCTGCTGTCTTTATTACTCTTCTTTTGTTTAAGACACGTGTTTTTTCCAAGACATGTCTTAAAATTTCCATTTCAGTAACTTCTAAATTCTCCTTCTTTGAGGTATCAACACCAACATCACATCAGTGTAGGAATCACTGTTACTTTATATTGTTTTAACAGTTCTTTCTATTATACTTTTTAAATGTTCTTTATTGTACCACAAACTGTTCTCCATCTCCTTGCTATTATTATGGGACACAAGCACCCCAGTAATGAAAACAATCTATTTAGTGAATCAATGTGTTGTTTATCAGAGTATGTTGCTCCAAAACCATTATTTTTGTTTTTTAATTGTGATTTTAGAAGGTTATAGTCATCTGCAATATTATATAGTTCATTCCTTGTAGGGTCTTTTGAATTTGTGATTAAAATCTAATCGTTAGCAAACAACACCGTGTTAAAGTACTTTCCTTTTATTTTAAAATTGATATTATAGTTTTTTGACGTCGCTCCATAATGTCATTAATAATAAATGTTAAATAATGTAGTTGACAACAAGAACTGCTGTCGATCTCTTAAATTTATACCCAATAAATTTCTGTTTTATGATAATTTCTCTAATTCAAGTTTTGTATTTATGTGCTTACATTATAATAACCTCATGAGGCGTTGGAGAAAGTAATTTTTAATTATTTTCCACAGCAGATACCTCTTAGCTTTATCACAAACTTTTATATTAGGTTATCTATAAAAGCTCTTAAGATATTGCAAGTCAGCATTTATCAATAAGTTGTGTTACAGAAAGTTTCTGCAACTTCATACAAATCTCATATCGTAAGTTGAAACCATCAATTCTTCCTGGAGATATTTTGTTTTTAAAATTCTTTAAGAAACTGTGTTATTAATGGGGTCTACACAGTCAGATGTCATTAAACCCAGAAGGTGGCCGAATTACAAATGGCAGATGTCTGGAAAGTGGTAAAATTGAGCGGTAAACATTCATTAATATTTGTTATAACTTATAGGCCTCTTTGTATAGATCTTTATAGTGTTTACACTATATTCCTTATTTTCATTCAAAAAGTTGCCTATGAAGAGTTCGTGGTAAAATATTCACATTTTTTATCCTTATTATGTTGTTCAATTTTCCTCTTGTCTCGTTTGTATTTAATTCGATTTTCTATTTTGATTGCTTAAAAACTACTGTAAATATGTTTTCTTCTATTCGCAATATCTTCATTCTAAAATTTAATTCCTCTATTGTTGTGCTTTTCATTTGTCTTGCCCGTGCTTCTAAGGCAGATTTTGCAATTAGGCGTTTTATTTCTTACTGCTCTAAATTTGTGTCATTTTTAATTGGCATTTCATATACATATTGATTTAGTGTTTTTGGTGTAAATGTAGTGTACTTTCTTGCACTTGTACACCTTTGGTTCCCTTTTTCTAGTTTAAATGTTCCTCCATCTATAATCTAAGTTGGTGTTGCTGCTATCTTTGAAATTAGTAAGAAATGACCTGCATTACGTCGTATCCTGTACAAACTATATTCCAAAAGGTTTGACACTTTCCCATTTACATTAACAGTGTTATTGTACGAATATCTGTAGCATTCCACATAAAATATGTAATAACATTTTAAGGGTGTTGTATATAACGTTTCTTAATATATTCTCATTTGTATCGATTGTGAATTCTTCCATTTTTTTCCCCTTTGATTTTGCCAATCGGAGTATTTGCAATTCTTGTAATCTAGTCGCATGCTATGAACATATATAAATATTTTTTTATTTGCTTCATCTAATACTGGTTGTGACTGATTGTAAAATTCACCGAGTCACTTAATTTCCCTACCTCTGCAGCACAGAATTCTATTTTTGGCTTTGCTCCTGATATTATTTCATAGCAAATAACAGTTCAGGTCTGCGACCACAGGCGGATTCCTGTAACTGGCGGAATTGCATTTGGGGTCTCTGGACCACTTTCTCATACATCTTGACTTATTAGTGGAAACTTGCCCAGATTCGGAACCTCGGACCTGCAGAGAATGTCGACATTACCCTGGACTCACCGCGTCAACCGAAGGACACTATCTCTAAGATATTACAGAAAATAGACCAATGAGGGCGAGTCCTATCAGGATAGCATGGTACTGTGGAGCTCATCTTTTAGCGCAATAAATCTCAGATATTAATGCCACCCAGCCAACCGAGCAGGACTAAGTGCATATACTTGACCTATGTTTTATGTGCACCTTCAACTATACAACTGAAAAAGCTTACTTGAAGTATTGAAACCAACGGGAGCATGTTGAAAATTTGCAACATTTAGGGACATGAATATTGATCTAATCTGAAGAGCTGTAATCAAATTGCTCAAAGCTGCACGAGAAGGAATCAAAAGCCACAACTTACTCTGGAATCCTTTCATTGAATCACGAGAAAAATGAAAAGTTTCCATAGGCTATAAAAACATCAAACAGAGTAATGGCAGCTCAGCAAACTTTCTTATAAAATTATCAGTTAGCGATTATGAAAATGCTGACGACAGAAATGTGAAAAGAATTTAAATCTTATATCTAATCGTTTCCTCAGTAAGGAAGAAAAAAAGGCCAACCAGTTAACCTACTCTTGGGGATACCGTCATGTTTGTCTTACTTTTGTACCTTTTATAACAGTTCCTGATGAAAGTTACTTGATAGTCGAGGTTAGCCTTAACCCATTTTGCTTCTGCACGCCATTTAAGTATCATTTGTTTCACCCTTACACCCATTAAACCTGACTCATAGCGCACGTGATGTTGAGGCCGCTTCTGGAATCTGAGCTGAGTCAACGCGGTAATTGATAAGTTTCATGATACCAGACACCAACACAGTGTCGTCTTATGTGCGTTGAATCATTGTGCACGTGTGGGATTTTTTTTTTTTTCGTTATATTGTGCACAAACAATGGTGTTCGTGTTGTAACCACCATTAACTATTATCTGCACTTCTTCAATCTACTGAGGAAACCACAAGAACTTTTCAAAAGCATTTCATATCAAAGAATGAAGACAACTGCTGTAAGTTATATCAATCTGTTCAAACAACATACTGAAAAAAGAAAATGACATTTTACAACGGATGATTATGCACAAGTTTTGGGATAAAAAACAACTAGGAGTGCTTGCAATCAATAATTCGTACATTCATACCGTTCTGTATGAAACCTCTGCAAGATTTTTGATACGGATTACGTTCAATGTGTCCTGCTGCATCGATTGGAATTATAAGAGCTATAAAATGAACTATAGTTTATTCAACTTGTCCCCATGTTCAACCGGTAGCAAAACATATGCTTAGCAAGCTGGTCGTTTCGAAATGAACTCAATTTCTTTGTTTGGGCATTGACATTTTCAAACAATTTAATCATGGTCACTGTAATTGTATCGTATGCAAAATCTTTTAAGTTGTGCAGTAATTATCTGGGAAAGTATTTTTAGTTTACTTTTCAAAATAAACTCTTCAAGGACTAACACTTCAAGTGTGCTACTTATAGTAAAACTCTCAGGCAATGTTACATTTTAAACTGTCTCATGTCCTAAAATAAACGCGAAATAAGAATTTTCGTAAAGGCTGTATAGTAACTGGAATATTTTTATCTTTACTTAGCTGCATGTCTAAAACGTTGCATTCATATCCCATTCTTGCATTTCGTTATCGGACTGTTTAAGGAGAGACATGTTCTGAAACTATTCCTTTTAATTTTGAACTCTTTTGGAACATTATTTGGTTCATCTGAACAGAAATTTTGTGCCTTTGTTTTTCAACAGTCACTCCTACTTCCCAGCACTTTTAATACATCTGCCCCCCTGCTTTGGGGATGTTTTGAAGAAAATCTTTCTGATGTGCCCTTTAACGAACTTTAAACCGCTATCATTTGCAAACGTTTGACCCCACACATTAGCTTTCATATGTTCAAACAAGTGAAAGTCAGCTGACTCCAGTGCGCACTGTGCGATTATTGTTTCAACACCTCAAATTTCAGAGGTATGCACAGCCGTATGGGGGCGAGCGTTGTCGTGAAGCAATCTTCTGCTTTTGTATAGTATAACGGGCTAAAACTTGTTCAACAGCATGACTCTGTATCCAACACTAGACGCAGTGAAACCATTTTCCTCGATGTGCACTATATAGGACTATTGGCATGTCTAAACTTGTCAGTACAACTTTATCGTGTTTTGAATTCTTCTTGGGCGGAAATGACTGGCGGTTTCAATACACCGATTCTCTCTTTTTTTCTAGTTAACAATTGTACACCTCTCACTGTTAGGAGTAAATCATGTCTTTCATGAGCATGAAGGTTCAAGTGCTCTCGACAAATAGTCTGCCGTGCACACTTGTGATCACCGAACAGCTGCCTTGGAACCCATCTACCACACATTTTGCTATACTCCAGACCGTCGTGGATAATATGGTACACTGAGCCGTAATTCTTTTATTTCTACGGCAATTTATCAAAAATGACTCGCCTGTGTTGTCTTTACCTTTTACATCTTTCCATTTATACACATAGTCTCCCAGACTTAAACAACAGTGTATGTGCTGAATCTTCGTTCTGCTGTAAATTTCAGAACGTTTCATTCGCTAGCATTCCTTGATCTAGAGATGAGTTTTGCGCAGGTGCACACGACTCCTAAATGGCATGCTCTTTCCCGAAATAATATTTTTTATTCTTCATATATCTCCGTCAACTTTAGAATAAAAGTCCTGTTATTTAATGATTTTCTCTGCAACCAAGAAGCTGAACAAAGAGATGTGTTTTGTGTTGTCACGTCTGACAAAGCAGATATGCAACATTTATCAGATTATCAAATTTTGAATTGTACTTCCTAGCAACAGAAAAATTTAAGTCGTTTCTATAACAGAAATAAAAACCCTACAGAAGAAGTGATTCTCGTGAGGAAAAGATAACGCCTGTTTAATTTATTTTCACTGCATTATTTTGTAATGCGACGCCTGCTTTCTGTATTCATTTATATTTCCGCGCAATATTTGAACCGATTATTAGCGTATTCTGTACAACGGACTGGCAATAAAATTTATGAATGACAACTGTATCAAATGCACACTAGCGCCTTAGACACCACGCTAAGGTTACTTTCGTAAATAGAGTACCATAAGCAGAGCTTAAACTTTTGTCATGAGTGTGTGTCTTCCGCATTATTATTTCTGAAACTTGGACCGATATGTTCTGGATCTTTCATGGTTTCGTCGCCCGTTTCAAGGCAGCTAGCAGTTCGGCAGTCAAAGCAGTAACTCCCGTAATATCCGCGTAACTGATTCACGTTCTTGGAATCAAAACTGCAAATGCAATGAAGATAAGCGTGTGAGCAGGAGATATTGGAAATGCCCTACTTTATTCACATATTTCTGGCATCCTTTTACAAAATTGTCATTCACACGCATCAGTTCACCTCTCGAAATTAAGTCAACTTATATATATTAAATGCGTGGTTTTCCGCACACTTTAATCATTCTACCTCGTTTGTAAATAAAAATCACATACTGTCAGTATATTATCTCTATATCTTTCTCAAAACAGATAGGTCTTTGTATGCCATTACTGCAGACTATACACGGAATTTTTCATCGTGCAAAGGGTTTTCGTGTATAAAATAGACAATTCTGTACTCCAGTATCTTTTATTTTGCTTCGAAACATATCACGTAAATGGAACCATTCTTCATCAGTAAAGAACATTAAAGTGAATGAATTACAGGATCAGTAACTTTCCGTAATATTCAATTACATAAATTTACTTAAATATCATGATCATTTGCCTGAAATTGGTAAACAACAGCGACTCTGTATGCTTCCAAATTTAAATTTACTCGACCGAACAACAAGTTGCTACCTGTACATGTATTATACGGTCTTGACTTCTACCAGTATGCAGCAGTGCTCTTCCGGGCTGTAACTCAAATAACCTTACTGTATAAGGCAAATTTATGGTCACTACTTCGTTCACGTGTAAGGTGAAAAGACATTATTATACACGCAAAGGTGATGCCGAGGAATCCCTGAAACTATAGCATACAGTGCCATGTTGCAATATCGGCACATTTACATACGCCAGTTTGTTTGTTGTTACATGATCTGATTGTGCACTTCCTTGTGTGTCAGAAATGAAACATTTACATTACAACAGCATTACCGGGATGAACTAGAATTAAAATGCAGACCTTCATAAATATTTTCACATTTCTCACATTCCGTGTAGTACTATTTTTCCCTGGAGGGAAATGAACATATCTGTAATTCGTTAAAATCATTCAAAACCAAAGATTTTAGGTTGAGATCAGTTTCAGGAATTGTCAATAAAATAGTAAACGATAACGTAAAGAGTGTTATTTAAAACTCCAGCATGTTGACAAATGTGTGAAATTGAAGAGATTTAGCTGAAAAACGTGCCGCGTTTCCAAGTAAAAATGCATTAACAGGTAAACAAATGGCAGCATTTGTGCATGCTCCCTTAAGTTCATGCGAAGTGGAGAGATGCTTTTCTCGCTATAAAGACTTCTTAAGAAATAACAGCATGCCTATAGCTTTAGAAAACTGAAACGTTTAATAAACAATCGCAAATCGCAATAGAAAGAAAGATATCACCTTGGAGAACTACATGTGAATATATTCAACAACCATGAATTGGCTCAAAGTTGGCATAATTACGGTAAATAGCCTTACCTTAGAATTCGCTTCCAAAGCTGACTTTATACATTTGACATTTAATGCATTATGGCAGAGTTTATTAAGTAAGTTATTAGCACATTTCCTTGTCTAAATTTGTATATTCTACACGTTTAAATTTAAACCAAACACTAGGAATTACCTTTTTTATATAACGTACCGGCGTGATCTTTGTATTCGCTCGTCTGTTACTCCCTTCCGTCGCTTGGCACGCTTCTCCGTGTACAAAATCAAAGTGTCCTCCTTATAACAGACTCAGAAAACTTTTCCCTATCACAGAATATCTAAACACATGCTCCATTTCAAATAATTGAAACAATATGTACGATGCATGGGTAGCCACAGTTGTAAATTGAAATAATATTTGACCACGGTTTGTGAAACACTTGGTTAGACCTTCGTGCTGAAATTGACTTTCTTCCTTGACCCGAGATCTGAATCCGACTGAAAATATTTAGGTTCTTATGGTTAATAAATAGGATTGTAAACGTAAAAAAAGCATCTTTGAAAGCCTGCAAGAGCATATATATATCAGCTAGAGAGATAGATTATATACGAGATAAGCATATTTAATTATTTTTCCTGAACACATAGACAGATATCATGAACACTTTAAAAATGATACTAAAAGATGTAAAACGTTTTATTCTTAAAAGATATGCGAAAAGAGAAGAAAATGATAGGAATTGGTGCAGAGTTTCGTAACAGCGTTAACGTTCTTCGTTAGCGTCATATACAGGGGTATGACGCTAATCTTCTTAGCGTTTCGTGTGAAATGTCGGACTTGCTAGTAGCGAAATGGCCGAGTAATTACCTCTTCCACTGCCTCCCCTCAAATACAGATATCACTTCAAACATACGTGGTGTTGTGCTGCCTTCAGCCATTGTTTTATAACCGGAAAAATTCCGTTACTACTGAATTTTAACAAATGCTTATGTTTGAAATGAACTGGTGGATATTTCTAAGAAGGACATAGACTCATTGAACTGTATTTGTTGTTGCTCCAGTAACTTAATGCACTTTTGGATGGTTAATCAAACAGAAGTTAGCTGAGTGCCTTCACAAACAGGAACGCATTATGATGTGTTTGTTCTGTTATCCATACCACTACCACTCGTTCTATTGAACATATGCTTTAGAAGATGAACTTAACTCCATAAGCCTCACCAGACCCTTCAAATCTATTACATCTTAATAAACTCTGAAGTTCTGATTCCACCTGCTATATGCCGCTCATAATCTATGTCATTGTTTTAAAAGAATATCAGAAGAGTTAATATGACTTTACTTGCACAGTGAATAGTTAATGTGCTTGTTTTATAATTCAGAGCAGTTTGAATTAGCTGCAGTTTTATAGAATTACTATTGCAATATCAATATATTCCCGGATTTATGAGAGAAAATATTTCAGTGCTTTTGCTAATGTTATATTTTAGAAATGCAAGAAAGGGTGAGTTTTTCACCTTTGTGTTCCCTATATTGCAGATGAACGTGAGCCAGGAAGAATATGCCAGGATGTACAAGGTGTACCTTAATAGCATTGAGGAAAGCCGTCGCGAGCGTCAGAAATGGGAAGATGATGTTAATGAGGACACGGTTCAGCGGTTCTATAGCTTCACCAACACCGGTGAGTGATCCACACACATTCTTTATCATATAGGGTTTATTCAAATTCAATGAGATATATTTTGAGAAAGGTTTAAATATATCAATTTTCTTTTACGATAAAGCAACTCATGATCTTTGGTCGAATTAGAAGTCAGAGAGCACTGTAATTACATTTTATCGTTTTCATATTATCTATAGTTTGTTCAAGGTTATCCGTAATAGCGCTGGAAGCACGCTGTTTGCCTGTTTAGTCCGGTATATATAACCTCCCAATTCAAACTCTTAGGCTTCTCTGCAAATTACAATAACCACTTGCCTTTGTATTGATCATATTCTTGTACCGCCTCACATCTCACACCTTGTGATAAAGTTTGTATTCACACGCATTTGGCTTATAAAATTTCTGCAATGTTTATTTTATATTGTTTTTCGCTTTTACGTTTACAATGTCAAATAAATCTTTAAAGAATAGCGCGATTATGTTATCTCCGTATTTCTGCACATTTTCGTCATTTTCATAAAATATTGGCCAGTAATTTTGTAAGCATTTACTGCTCGCCATGCACCAAATATTCTGATCAGCATTTACATGTTTTTCTGCACTCCAGTACTTGACGCTCTGTATCGCTACCATGTTCCGTCCATAAAAATATTAAATGTAGAGCAATAGAGTCATTCCTAACAATATCCAAAACGCAGCTGTAGATATTTACATTAGCACGTGGCTGCAATTCCAGAACAACAGTTGCTTATGTTGTTTTTAATGCCAAAATTATAATGGCATTCCAAATTGAAATTTATTGATTCCAGGGGCACACCTTCGCAGAAATTTCTTTGAACTTCGTTCTAACTTTTCTCCAATTCCGTTAGTTTGGCGTCGGTATGTACACGGCGGTTTACTTTGGTTTCCTATCGAAAACAGAGTTCGTTTCTTCCTTTATATATTCACAAGTTTTTATATTATATGAGTACTAATACTGAAATAAAGCAAAAAACACTTCTTTTCACAACTTGCCATTTTAAGAATTTCCAAACGCCACAAAGACAACGCTACAATTGCTTTAGTATGAAATACGAACCGGTAAACAGCACCAGCTTCCCCACGCTCTAGTGGATGAAAATTCATTTGAAAGCACTATATATGCACTTCCTTTGTTTTACAGAAGTATGTTTTGTGTGACAGCAAAATTATTTGTTGGTCAGCTTAATTAGTCTTTACGTTACTTTTAACACCTAAACGTGTTCCGTGTGCGTCTTCTGTCACATTCTGAATGTAGACAATTTAACTTACGAACGACACTTCGAATCGGTGGAGTGGTAACCATACTTGCTTGCCTCGTAGACCCAAGTTCAATTCCGATTAGGGCCGAAGAATTTTTAATACGTAAAAGTCCTTAGTATTGTGTCATTCGGAAGGGAAGTAAAGCAGTGGGTAGATACACTTGTATGTGTTTATTAATTGTAATTGGGCTTACACCAGTGGTAGTGAATAATGATGAAAATACAAAGATGGTTTACAGCAAAATACTTAGAAAATAAACCAGTTAACTTAATTAAATACATCAACCAATAATTTAATAAATCAATCTAATTTAAATACATGTCGAATTAATTTTATATCTATTTACAAGCCAGTTAACTTATTTAAATACATTAAACCTAGCTAAAAACATGTCAATCTAGTTACGGTATGTAAAAGAACCTCAAGCCTGAAAGATGAGACTTCTGAGCAAAATTTATTTGCCGTTACATGCCCTGAATTGAATGTGGCGCCAATGCCCAGAGATATTAATTTAAAAAAATCGAGCACTCAACGTTTTGAGTGTACAGAACAAATCTCAATACAAAATGAGGCGCGATACAAGAACCATGAAGTATCATGCAATTCTGATACATTGGTGCACACACAAAATTCGTAGATTTCCTTTCAGACTATACAACCTGATACTCCTGTGTGCATTAAGTAGAAGTTTAGGAATGAAATAATATTTTAATTAGAGAAGAGGGACAGAGGAAATAGGAAGTGAAAAAGTATTCGGGAATGAAACCGAGAAAACTGGAAGAAAGCCGAGAAGAACCTTGAAATCCAATTTTTTTTTAATACAGTTACCACTACACCGGTACGGGGATCAAATTCCAGTTCGCAGTCGTGGCAATCCCGTGTTGTAGCTAGCAACGTCACCATTAGTAGCTGAAATGTATAAAAAGGCTTTGTGTGGCGTATTAACTCTCATCAGAAGTAAACCAGAAACACATTGAACATCTAATTGAGTACATATTAAGTCATCCAGTTATCTGATGACGGAAGCACCGGTGGCGATTAGATCGGGCGATAAGCCATCGATCACGGACAGTCGGGCTAAGAGTGTATTCGCGTATTAAGATACAGAGTTGAAGTACGGGTGCCGCCAGTTGCGGTATGCCAGCAGTAGTCGAGGCGCAGAATAATGTGAGAGCGATCAACGTTTATAATTCAGCCCAGTATTAAATTTGATGATATGCCAAATAGACTTTTAACCTTCTGTTTTGTCTTATAATATTTCATGTCTCGTTTCATTTTTGTACCAGCTAGCAATGGGTAAATGAGTTTTAAGTGTGCATTTTTCATGCTGAAATAACGTAGTAAGCGGAAAAGTAGGGAAAGTGGCGGAATATGTCTTGAAGCAGGAATATTAAGGAGGGAAAGAGGAATTATTTCATTTAATTAGTGTTGAGGAACGAGCAGGAAGAATTCGCTCGTCTTTGGCACCTATCTTGGGAGTACAGGGGAGGCGGAAGTTTGTAGACTTTGAGCTCGGAAATAATTCAGTCGTTTAGCGCTTTAAGACCTGCTCGCTACTTCTTCTGTCTCCCTCCTTTCTCTTCCCGCTCATTTATGGATTTGCTCAGTTGATTCTCTTCTTTCCTGCTACTGTAGATGATACCAGTGTATTTTGGAATTTTAGAAGTTTTTGGAAAAGGGATTGGAAATTGTTCGTTTACTTCCAAAACAATGTTCGTAAAATTCACTAGATAGTTTTTACTTTCACTTATTTGCATTCAGGGGCCAAAGAAAAATTATTAATTATCAATTATCGTAGACAGGAGCCTTGATTGTCGGGGACAGAGTATTAGTTCGGAGTTTGAAGTGTACCACCTCACGAACATTGATAAAAGTTCCTCACGGTTACTAATTTCGGCAATGGGACAGTTTTCAGCCAGGAATGACGCTGACATTATCAGTCCGAGGAATATTCACAACTTCGAACCTTAAGACGCAATGAAACAGAATGTAAGTAGTTATTCATCATATATCTGCACTAACACTGCACAGCTGCGAATACTATGAGAGACTCCTAACACTAACACAGCTCTTGGCAGACGCGAACAATCGTAAATAACTTACTAGCACTCTTTCAGAAACTGACAGATTTATGCAAACTTGACTCGTCTCCACACTGGCGACGACTGGTAACTGACATGAAGAGAGACTCTCGAGCACTGCAAGTAGACTGCTCTAAACGGAGCAACGAGTCAAACTGATCCGGGCTCTTTCATCAACACCGGTTTTGATCCAGACACGATGCTTTTTGGGGTGTCTTAGATCTTGGAAATTTGAGTACGGTTATTAATCTTCTGCGTTTCTCATTGGCTATGTAACGCATACATGATTTACGGGACTTATCCTCATTGGCGGATCAGCTCGCGTGTTCTTGTCTAGGGAAAGGTAGTTAGGCGAAGCTAGAGGGAGATTCATGTCTTGACCCATTTAGGGTAAAATGATTTTCGCTCTCGTGGCCTTGACTCAAAAGTAGATGTTCCGTATATTTATTAGTTACACGATAGAGATTGCGGGGTTTTCTATTGGGGGACATTCAAGGCCTCGTGGTGACAGACAGAAGTCGCGGCTTACCACGTTTATAGGAACAGAGGTTTTCTGGTCCCCTTCCTTTTAACGCATTACTTTTAAGAAAAAAGGTCTTGGAGGTTTTATGAATGGGTTAGTCATAAAAATCCCCTATTCTGAGCATCTGACCACTTCCGTCCTTTTTCTGCTAACAAGAAACTGTACATGGGTCGAAAATATCAAATTATAAGATACTTGAGCAAATTACACATTAATAATGGCACTAAAATATCAGAATATTACCTATCTTAGGGGTTTAATTTACATACAGCACTTCTGATTGTACTGTAATTTAAAAAAGGTAACCGTGAATATCTGGGGTCTTAGGAACCGGAAAGAATGTGTTTCATAATTCCTTTTTAGTGATATGAATCGCTTAATTTTCTATGGCTGAAAATCATGCAACTCGGGAACAAATTTTTGCCAATTTAAAGCTTTGTACTGTTTTATAAAATTAACAACATATATTTATTCTTTTTGTAGGCCTGTGAACCCTATGTTTCATACTAGTTCAGCGCGGAATTGAATCTCAGGAAATGCTTAACATTTGTCAAGCCAAAAATATAACTCCTCATGAAACACAAGACAAGAGAACGTATGATGTAAGGAGCTGTTATATAGGTGAAGAATAAAACAAAAATTATGCATTTTACACTTCTTGAAACGGGTTTTGAGAAAATGTGGGTAATTGGCTACTTTTTTAAACACGTTTTTTACGCAATTCATTAAAATTTGGAAGTGTTCCTTATGCAAAATGCCAAAATAATATTAACACAATTTATTGTATAGTTAAATTTGTTTCATTCTTCTGGTTATGAACTGCACAAGTTCTGCTACTTTTGCTTCAATTGCACAATCAAAACATGACAACACTATAGATTCAAGAATCAAATACTGCACTGTTATGCAATATTCAACTGTTATGCTGCATATGTTTAATAGCTAATTTCCGCTGTTTATCTTTGAATATGAAACAAACGACGTTCAGTTTGTAAGATGGCACAGTTGAGTAATGCAGAATATGTTCAAATATTACTCGTTTATAATGAAACACATGTAACTGGGTTGCAGTTGCAAGAATCTATCGAGAAAAATGCTCATACAAAAGGGCGTTGTATCCTAGGACGTTTATTAATCTATTGTCAGACTTCTGCATAAGAAATTGTGAAAAACTCCATTAAAAATTGAGCTCAAGCTATTATGTTTACGTTGTGTTATGTATAATTTGCAATGTGAAAAGTTTCTTGATGAAAAAATAAAGTCCTCTCCATCTTAAATATTTAAAATAGAGCTAGGCCAACGTCTTCCTTCAACTAAAAGTTTTCGGTTCTTTTGCTGCATACATTATTTGAAGAGTATATAAGTTTACTAGCCCATATTCCAATATGTGTATGCTAGTTTATGACGTAGTAAGGCTGGTATTTTGTCTCATTTCCAATTAAAAAGGAGTAAATTTTCGAACTCCCGCGGTATATTAATTTTTTAATTACAATGGTCAACATTCAAAATCGTACATCCTTTAAAATACAGAATGTGTAGTTATTAATTGTAACGTAAGAAGCATCAAGAATTTGATACTCTTGATCAACTATTATTTCTAAGATACAGACTAATTTCTTTCCATTTCGTGTAATATTCAACTCTTGCAAAAGAAAATTAGAACTCAAATGATTTAAGTAGGCAGCACTGACCCCAAACGTATGAGAAACTTTCAAGCACATGGATAGAACATTTGTGGATAGAATGGCGATAAAATCGATGAAACCTTTATCAGTACTCATATTCGTGACGAAAGCATTGAAGTGTGTTGATCACAAAAAAGAAAATAACTGAAAGCTGTGTTGCAACTGTTAATGAATTTGTAAAAAAACTAATCGAAATATCAGTACATTGCGATCAGTTTTGTTTCCCCCCGGAGTGTTTTGCCTATGGGCGAGTGAGCCACTCGTTAACCGGCTAGCCGGCCACCCATATCTCGGTGATTAGCGGGAGGGAAAGAAAACAAAAAAACACAATAGTACACAAACCAATTTAAGAAGCTCATTACTTACCAAATTATCAAATAAGGTTTTGAAACTGCCCGCCTTCATTCTCCACACATTTTGGTATCTCTTTAGGAAATTATTCAACACTCGCTGCAGTTTACGTTAAGAACCCCAGACAATATCCTGACGAATATTATCTTTGAGCTCTTGTATGGTGTGCGGTGTACACGATATCTTTTTAAATAACCTCAAAGATATAATCGCAGGCTGTTTAAATCGAGGGACCGAGGGTGCCACAAATTCCTACTAATAACTCCATATTATGGAAACACCTTGTGATTTTCTCTCGTGAAATTATTCGCATTGTCAGTGGCAGAGTCCTGTTGAAAAGAATGCATGATCACGCTCCCTGTCTAAATTTTCGAAAAAAGTGGTTAGCATGGTATTTACATAAGTAACAGAATCGACTGTATGTTTTAAAAAAATTGATCCTATGATTCTTTCACCACTGGTGGCGCAGTATATGCCGATTTTGTTTATCATGGAGGGGCACTTCATGTACAAAATCAGATTTTACCAGTACTCCACACATAATCATAGAGGTGGACCCAGACCTTGCCCGAGGAGAATAATAAATGTGGGTCTATTTGTTAATTGTACACATTTTCCAGAATCCACTCACAACATGTGCGTCTACATACGGAGTAACTTGGCTGAAGAGCATGTGCCAGTTATTTTATATGCCTTGAAGTGCAATAATGTAGTAGCCTTTTGCACACACCCATATGATATTTCCATTTGTTTTGCAGAAAAGATTTTATTTGGGAATTTTCTAAACGATTATCAATGCGTTCGGTGAGAACCCTACGCTGCTTTTTTTGGATTCTTGGACTGGACACTTCCAGTTTGCTGAAATTCATTATACAGATTATGGACTGTTTTATGATCTGGAGCACCTGCACCCAGGGAACCTTGCTTGAAACAGGTTTCGAGATTCACGAGCCGAGTTAACACATATGAATCTCACATAAAACACGTTTTAAACACACTATGTACACTGTCGAACGAACAACACAACACACACCCGGGAACAGCTGTGCTATAACAGCGACAGTCAGCAAGGTCAACAAGTAGGCAAGCAGTCTTGCTACCCGCTCCACGGCGCGGCAAACAAATTGTGACTCACTCATAGGAAAAAACTCCCGTTGCGGGGGAAAGCATCACTGATCGCACGGTATTTTGCTTTGATTCTTGACTTTATCCAACAAAGTAGTGACTAACAAAGAATGCACTTCCATAAAGACTTTCAGCCTTTGACGGTACTAAGACAATGTGTAGCTCAGTATTGTTGGATGTTACAAGAGATGCCACAGAAATGGAATTATGTATGATATTGTCGAACCATTTTAAAGAATAGCTAAAAGGGCAACTGTATGTCTATAGTATGGGGCAAGTGTTTATGTTCTTCTTTCCTGGAACTGAGATTAAATTCATCCAGCTATTTATTTATGTTATGATAGCGTGAGGCACGAGTTCGGTCAGGAAAACAACGTCGTAAAGGCTGTGGAATCTCTTTCGGTACTGTTTAGTACTAACAGAGATTGGGTGCGGAAGTAAGAAAAAATTATTTATTCGTTTTGTTCGTTATTAACTTATTAGATATTCTTAATAATATGAGAAATGGAAAATATTTATAGTTTCTGCTCAATCTTTAACGCACGCTCGAGAATCACTACGTATCTCGTTTAGACGAGAGAGATAACATTAGGAACTGGGTGGGATAGGGCGAGGTTATTAACCCTTGTCCCTCATTTTAAATTCTAATGCATAGGATTTTAAAATCATTTATGAACTGAAATTAATTATCCCAAACTGAGACCAGAAAATGTGTTCCTTGGCGTGCCTATTCAGGTAAGAAAGGAAACTGAACCACGCGCATTAAGTGAAAGCTCAGACGCGCTGCAACGCATAAGTTGAGAGACACTTTCTCGTGAGCCACACTGTAAATCCTTTACCTTTTTCATGCGATAGTGTGCAAGGCTTCCTGTTTCAGGGTCAGGCAGAAACGACGGAAGGCAAGCCCGGAATGAATGGCTACTTCGGCATGCGCCGTAAGTCCATCTCACTGGTTAGATGTCCGATGTACACCGGGGTTATATTTAGACGCCAACATGTGCTCTCTCACAGCTTCATTCATGAAAACGCGGGTCTTCCCCTCTACCCCGCACTCACGACATGCGCTGCCAGCTCCTGCTTCCTCCCCCCTCCCCCTCGACACACTTCCCACGTTATTTTCTTTCGTAGCATCCAGTCAGATGCGCCCCGAACAAACCAAATAACTGCTTAAAGCGATAGTCTTCTTCAGACCAGCCCATAGGCACCGTTTACTGAGCTTCAAATATTCCCTGCATGCAAATGAAAATAATCTTAAAATCGCGGGTGCTGAAACCGTCTCTAAGGTGAATCTTTAAAGGGCAACTAACCTTGTCAAGGAAGAAACAGAATCCGGAATTTTAATGTATGGATTATTTCTGCAGGCGTTTTATGTCCTCGCAATATCCGAGATAATGAATGAAATGATGACACAAGTGAATCCCAGGTCATCAACGTCTAAAGTTTCCTGTTCAGGGTACTCTGGAATAAACCTTACCGACTACAGATGGAATCCCGGCATGTTAGCTGAGAAACAGAGGCCTAGCGCAGAGAACAAAGACAAAAATGTGAAAACACTTGCGGGTAACAGTTAATGCTAAGTCCGGAATTGTAGTCCTTTTGCTCACTAACAGAAAAACAAAGAACAAAATTCAAATATGCCAAAGAAAAATGCAACGCAAGATCCTGGAAATAACTTTGAAGGACAAAATACCTTCAGTATTAATAAATCAGTTATCTCAGGCAACACACATCGCGCAAATAGCTACCAGAAGCTAATTGCGATAGGGCGGCCACGTCGCAAGAATGCAGGACAATAGATGGACCTACAAGATCTCCATTTGGGACCCCCGGATTGGAAAAAGCACACAAGACAGACCCAGAATAAGGTGGACAGACCTCTTCAAGGAACATGCAGGTCCAGATTGGTCAAGAGTAGCAAGAGGAAGAGAAAAATGGACTCGAGAAGCAACTGGTGCTGTGAGAAATGGAGTAACCAAAGAACAAATCAGTCAGTGTGTTTTAAACAGCACACGAACAACTAGCGTGGAATAGCTTACCACGTTAGGAAAAATCGAGCTTTCCGTACTTGTTAGGAGACCTTTGCCCTTAAGGAACACAATAGACTACCTTTATCTTTATTTGCAGATAGAGCCAATGATGTAATACTCGATGCGTTCATTGTGTGTACATTGTGTGCACTTTGTTTTTCGTTAGTTGTGCCACTGTATCTTCAAAAACGAGTTTTATGTACGATACATATATGAAAGCCAATTCTTGCACAGAAGGGATGAGACCATTAGCAAGAAAATATCATGACATTCGTGTTTCAAGTAAACAAACTGTTCGCCAATTGTACGAGAGACAGGACCTCTACATGACAAGAAACGTGTTCCGAACCGCCGTGTTCTAACAGAAGAAAAATTAGATGAAACGCAGACGTTTCCAACGCAAATTCCGGCAATGTATTGTCACTTATGGGTATAGTTTTCAGCATATTTTACAATACAGGTTATTGCTGCTTATTATTATAAGTAAAAACATAAATACTAACTTTACACGCGGCGACTCTACTTTCCTTTTTCCCGTTGCGACGGCTGCACCTTCCAGTAAGCAGCCGCGTTCAGGCAATAACTCACTGTATAAATCAGAAATAAAATTTAGGATTACTTGACGATAGCAAGTAACATACAAGTTGACCTGCAAATGGAAATATCGCCCAAACTGTATGAAACATTTAGAAAAAATGGTAGATTTCAAATGTATAAATTTTACGCCGATGTGAATCAGTCTATGACCACGCTTGATTTCACCTAAGACATTGGTTATCATCAGCAATAAAGAATCAAAACATTCAATTGACAAGCTGTCGGGATAATAATATTAAAGTGCGCTATTCTGTATAAATATGGTGATTTTCTGAATTACCCAATTCTCGCAAGGGTGGTAACCTTCGCTTGCTTTAACGTTTTTAAAATTACAGAAATTATAGAATTTCCTTTCATTCTTTTGGCTTTCCTTTGCCTCTAGGGCAACATCAGGGGAGATGTGGAATCTTCAGTACTGATTTCACGTTGACTCACATTTTACCATCGACTTTTCATAATGGAAAGACTTAGTTCAACATGGACATCTGTACTAATTCAAGAAAGCTATCCAACCTTGCAATGGTTTCAGGTGAAGCCAATTTCCAAAAGAAGAATTTTACAGACTGTTATTACCTCGTTCTCTGACTTCCTAAAAAGCTAATGGCCTATACACTCACGAAGGATTGAAACCCATTTCTTGGGAGCAGTTTACCAAAGAAATGAAGTGATTTCTTGTGACGAAAAATCTTAAATCAAGATACGCGCGAAGGGAGAAATCGGCGCAGGTTCCACTCCTCACTTATGTATGAATCCTTCAAACACATATAAATAGAAACTCCGGAAGGGCGGGCGGCGAACTCTCTTCCCGAAATGTATGTCGGAATTCCACGCATGTGTACTTATTTATTTATTTTTTAAAAATCTTGGCAAGAAACTGGGAATGGATTTTATAAAGATGCTTGGGGAAAGAGAGAACTCTGATGGATGCGTTTTAAGTACTTCATTTCCTGCGGCAATGTTATTTAGCAGCACGAGCAGGAAATCGCAGTACTGACAGCTAAGGCAGTCATATCAAATTATTTGGATGTATGCTATTTCATTAAAATGTAGTAAACAAGGTAAAAGTGCTGACAAAGCGGCAGTTTCTACGATACAGTGGTTAATCATAAGTTTTTGTCCATATATTTAACATCCTTTGCCGACTGACTTAGACCTTCAGGACGTTGAACGAAGTTAATTAGTGGTGTTAAAAATAGGTATCTAAAATGGCCTTGCATTCGCTGCTTTCCATTTGTTTGGGCCTTGTTTTCCAGGCAGCTAAGTCATGCCCGGTAAGACAGCAGAACACATGAAATAAATTGCAGGATTAAAGTAGAATGGTTTACAAATTATCTTTCCAAAATGTGAATCATTTCCACCATTCCTGCGAGAAAACGTTCTGGCATGCAAACAAAATGTGCATCTTTGCTTCTGAAATGTTGTTTATTTCTTCTTAGTGTGTTGTTTTGTAATTTATCTAATGCTCAAGACTACAACGTGTGAATAAAAAAATCACACACTACAACACCTGCCTCGCAGTAAACAGTGCACATTTTAACATCTTTGAATAGGTAAAGCATTTGGGATTAGTTTAAATTTTTAAAATTTTAATTATTTGATTGACCTTTGATCCCTTAATGCTACGTTTTATCTTCAAATCGGATATTTGCCATCACTATAATTTGAGACTTTTCTGAATTGTGTGATATAACTTTTATTGTGTTATGTAGCCTAGAAATAGTTTTTTAATATTTGAAAATACCCAGCATAGATTCAAAAACTTCTGATTTTGACACTATCCATTTTAAAATCATGTAGCTCTAGAACCAACTGTGCTAGAAGGTTTGGTTTTTACCATTCGCTAGAGAAATTTTTGCTTTTGATTTTGGCATTAGGTTGTGAGTTGAAGCTATGAGCGAGTATGTGACAATTTTTACATGATTGCAATTTTCCCAAAACAACATTTTCCCATATACTGGTTGCGGAAAAACAATGTGCAGAAAATTACAGAATAGAAAGGCAGTACAAAACTAAGCATTTGGAGGTTAGGAACAAGGGGTCGCAGAAACATTTTTACTGCGCTACATGTGTCAACATTAAATCCATCATGTCAGAGCCTCAGATTGTGAAACTTGATTGTGGCGTGCCAGATGTAAACAAAACGCACTCTTCTACAGTACTTGTTACTGTCGCTAGGTGTGTCTGATGTTCAACGCAGCATTTGTGTTTTGAAGCCTACTGGATGATACGGTAATATCGAGCGCTGGTCTTGAAATTAGATGAAACGTATGGTTCCAACATGACGGCGCCCCTGCGCATTTTTCACTTGTAGATTGAAATCATCTAAACAGAACATTTGATGACAAATGGATCGGACGCGGTGGACCCACGCGTTGACCTCAACGGTATATCAATTAAGTATGCGCATGTAATATTTAGTTTCTAATTGTGGAACAGTTCGTACACACTTTTCGTGCGAGCTACATTTCACTTTGACTGGCAAATGAAAATGTTTCATAGCGTCACAATTCAATCATGATCACGCAGCGCACTTGTTACTGTACTGCATCTGCGACCCGATGTTCCTAACCTCAAAATGTTAAGTTTAGTACTGTCTTTCTACTCTGCAATTCTCTGCACATTATTTTTCCGTACCGTACATATATACCTTCGGAGAAAAAATTACGTATTGCATCAAATGCCTTGGAAATTGCAGTGGTATTTCTAGACATATCAATGAAGCTGCTGAAACAGAATTGAGACAACTTCATTATCTAGAAATTATGGTAGATTTTGTGTACAATGTTTTACAAAAATTGGGCCCAAATAAAATTCTTGTTCTGATGCTTACATTCCATTATTTGTGCTTCAGTCACGAGAAAATGTGTCGAAAAAATGGTTAAATTTCAATGCTGTAGCCCTATTCGTTTTGTCATAGTAGGAATATAACTAGCTTATTCACCATTGATAAGAGAGGGTCTTCATACCCCACTTAAGGCTATTTTCACTACCTGAGGTTCTCATCTTAAAAGAGAAGCCTTATTTTCTTGTTTACAGCTACAATATGATGAAGAAAGGGGAGAGTCTTGCGTATTTACAAGAATTTAGTCAAATAGACAAGACTGAGTACTAGCGTTAGAACCCGTAGGTTTAATTGCGGCCGGTACCTTTGTCGGTAGGTAAAGAATAATATTTTTTTTATATTGGTACCAGATTATCTGAATCCTAGAAAATTTAGTTCATTCCTCGCATGCAGTCACTTAAGAGTTGGCAGGAGTTATTGAGTGTTTGCATTTGAAAGACTCTCCAGTTAGCAATATTTGAAAATATTAAGCCCTTTTCCAACAATTTGGTCATGCAGCAATATGATATCGTAACACGGTAAGTTAACGCAGGGATAACTGCAACAAATGTCGACATCAACCTTTATAGGCTAGACTGGGATGTTAATACCTCTTTTCAGTTTTGATCATCCAGTGAACTTTCATTTTACGTGTAGCAATGAAAATATAGAAAAATTTGATCAATCCGGTCATTGAACCTCTGTGAAGGGTTGCAATATTTTGATATGGATATACCAAAGTTCACTTTTGCAACAATTCAGGCCAGTAAACTGTTTGTGCTATAAGTGTATTGTGTGTGTCAACAATCATTCATTTTTAATCTTTACTTAAGCTTCTCATTACATTGTAACAAAATTTGTTATCCTCAGTTGCTGCAGTGGTAATTGATAATGAACCCGTCAGAGATCGTGGAAATTCTAATTATTGTTTAGCATGTGCATTTGGTTTTGACATAACCTGTCCAAAATACTCAAGTACTTATAAAGAGCAATAAATAAATACTTAAATTAAACAAAGGTGAGGGTAAAACGTCATTGAAAATGTTCCAAATTAGGCACACTGTCGTCCATTAGTATTGTCAATAAGATATATTGTTTTCCAAGGAGTTCAGGAAACATTAAGAGTTGTCGAACCTTTCCTCTGAGGCTAATTGCTATAAAATAATAACATTCAATATATATTACATTTTAAATTTATTATTTTATATGAATTAATGCTAAATTATTGATGTACTTTTACTTTATAGCATTAATAAGTATACTACACTAAAAGTTTAAAACTACACTTTATATACTATTGAGAGTGTCCAAAATGGTTACACACTTCAAGCAAAGAAAAAACTGTGTTAACATAAAAAAATTGAATTCACACAAATAGAAAATGATGAGCACTAAACATCATAAACTTTTACAGTTACAACAGTTGCTCAAAAGGCCCACCATCGGGGCCAATGCACTTCGGAGTACGTTGAACTACTGATTGCGCAACGTTTGCGAAAGCGTACTCAGCGATTGCAGCACATGCCGTTTCAATTTCTTCCCGAAGTGCTGCTAGTGTAGCTGGTTTTCTACTGTACACAACATCCTTAAGAGTTCCCCATAGGTAGAAGCCTAACGGAATTAGATCCGGAGAACGCGGTGGAAACTCAATCGGACCTCTTCGTCCTATCCAGTGCCTTGGAAGATTGTCATCAAGATACGCACGTACATCTCGGTGGTAATGTGGTGGTGCACCATCCTGTTGGAAGTAAAACTCCTCATTTCTATAAAGTGTATGAATGGGCGGCAAGACGGATGTTTTCTGTTCTGTACACACTTCTCCATTGCCTTTGAACTTCAACAACACTCTCGATTTTCCAATACTATTTCAAAATTACTTTTCGCTGTTCAAACGATAATCTGGGCTTCATTTTGTTGTAGCAACGCTAGCATAACGTAATGTGAGTCACATCTGTATTCAAAACATCATACGATAATCTTGGCTTCATTTGTTCATTGTTGATTTGCCTGTCACTTAGCAACGCTATCATAATGTATGTCAGCCACTCTGTTTACAGAACATCATACTACACATTACTGTTGTTTTTAGGTCAAACTTTGAAATATATTAAATAGATATGTACTGTGAAAGTGTGTATGCATTTTTGGGCACCCTGTGTATATTTTTCGTGCCATCCTTGCTCAGGGGTCATGTTAATCTTCATTGTATCACTCCAATTTTAGTATATGTACTGATCAGTCTTTAATTAAAGCTACCTGCTCCCAAAACAGCTTAGATTGGGGGAGGGGAAGAAACGTGGGCCTCCAAAGTGAGAAAGGGTTTGGAAATCATTAGGTTGAGCAAAATTTGGACAGCGGGTTATGGATAAAGGAGAACTATATGGAGGAAGATCAAAGTCACCTGAAGGACATAGACAGGAGACATACATTCGCGTAATGTGGGGAGATCTCATTGGAAGTTAAATCTGGTTGAGGATGAAGCAGTAAACAGGTACACGCCTAGTTTAGGCTTGGAGCATGGCGGCAGATCAAGACCTCTGATGAAAGTGGATTGAAAATCTGTCCTTTATGTGGAGAGTAGCAATCGTTGTCACATATCCTGGCGAACTTTAGCAGCACTGAGGCATGAGGAAAGAAGTGTTTGCTGCGATCCTTTACTGGTTCTAACAGAGGGCAAGGGGCACGTACTTTTTGTGTATTATGAAAGCATGGACCTGTGCGAACGTTGTAAGCATTTTACTATATGCTAATTTGAATAAATACCCTCACTCATATAGTCATATACCACGGCATTCTTTATTATCCATAGATGCCATATTGTAATAATAGAAAAATACAAGTTTATTATAAATGTATGCACAAAACTTTAAATTGAACATCACTGAAACATTTAGGTATACAGGGCAAAATCGGTACGGAGTTCCGAAGATCATTGTTTAACTTTCCCTCCACAACATTTTGGAAACGCCTAAGCTAATGGTTTACAGTTTTCTCAACCTCTCTGGAGGGCATTTCTTATCTCATTTATAGGAATATCTGTTTGCCACATTTCTCATTTGGGTCCCGTGTGGTAGATTTACGGCAAGTAAAAGAACCTCAAGCATGAAAGAAGAGGCCTCTGAGCAAAATTTACGGCCGTTTCACGCTCTAAATTTAATGGGACGCTGACAACCTGAGATGATAAAGCTGTAAATAAATAAATTACTGGTAATCGCGCCTTTAATGACGGCCTGCCGATTTCCACTGGTGTAGAGAAGCTCCGATTGCATAGCGGAATGAGAATACGATACAATTCCGATTAAGATGTGGGTGCAGGATTTTAATTCATCTGCCGGTGGTTGTTTCTGTACTAATAAGTTTTGCAATTTGCGATAACGGTTTATTTTATGCCTATAATTTGTTATACGACATCTGTGAAACGAACACAGCTATCATTGCCGTTTTGTGCCAAAATTACGTCTCTAGTACTAACGCTTCAAAGATTGCGATCAACTTAAAGTATTGATGAGCAATTTATTGTTAGCGATGAACAAAAAGTATTTTACCTGTACTAAAACAGAAGCGATGGAGCAAGTCCTCCAACTGGATACCTGGATTGCCTTGTACTGCCTAGATTCTGTTCTCTTGGTCCGTTTATACTGGTATTGTCAGCATTCGCGGGAAATTCAGACATAATTTATGTATCTGTACACTCAATATCAAGGCTCTCTTCCATTCTTCGCGCAAACTAACCGTTTGCACTGAAAATCAATGCAGAATTGCTTAGAAAGGGAATTATAGAATGCAGTGTTACTTGAACGTTGATTACTCTATATCTAATGTATAACAGCTTCTAGATATATTTCCGCCCGCTATGAACAAGGCAATAGAAACATAGTTTAACACTGGTTAAAACGAAGAAGTTAACTAACGAAATAAGCGACAGAAGATACTTTACGCTCTTAACTTTCACTTTTTATTTCGTTTCACATTAATCTCTCATAGAATCTGCTCATGAATTATGTGAAAATATTGTTATTCTAACATCGAAAGTCTATTCGTAGTGCACCTCTTATACTCATTCCCTAGACATTCTGAAGTAGAGACAGACCCAGCAAAAGTGTCCTCAGAGGGATTCAAACCCCTTCAGAGATTGTAGTGCGGACCCGTAGCACCCGTGTCAACTCTAAATACATGCTATCTGCTCCGGTACACAGTACTTTTCAAGTAGCCAGCCTTTTTTTTTTTTTTTTTTTTTTTAACGGACGCTCTAACATCTGAGGTCATCAGCGTCCCATTCAACTCAGGGCATGAAACGACCGACAAATTTTGCCCAGAAGCCTCTTCTTTCAGGCTTGAGGTTCTTTTTCGTGCCGTAAATGTACGACACGGGACCCACGGCTTTACTTTCCTTCCGAAGGAAGCCATACTTAGGATTTTTACACCCGAAAAAATCCATCGGTCCTAGCCAGGTTCGAACCCGCGATCTTGGGTTTAGAAGGCAAGTATGGTTACCACTACACCACCAGGACCGACAAGTAAGTTGTCAGCTGAACGCGGGACTGTCATGGTTTAAAAAACAAATTGTAGGAGAATTTATTTAACGCATTTAAGGCATTTTGAAATGAAATTTTCGCAGTTGTTACATTTGGATAACATACCAAAGCGGTGAACATGTCGAGAACCTGTAGTAAAAGTTTAGGATAGGCGCAAACTGTCTGTATCTATGAGAAGTGTGGACTGAGGAGAGTTTTGTACGCCAGCGCACACAATAGGGGTAAAGCGGGTTTCCCATTAAGAGTGCAGAAAACTAGCTTCTTTAAACCGGTTTTAGCTACTGATTAGTTTGTCTGTTTCTCTCTTTCTCTTTTCTTTTTTCTTCATATTTTCTAACTGAACCCAACAGGATTGGCAAAACCCTGCTATGATAGAAAAAGTCCAGATAACTGTTAAGCTTTTGCGAATGCTTGGCACACCGACAAAACCAACTTCAGGTTTACTAGCGTGTCCTTTTATAACCACTTCTTGGGAATACGGGAAAGTTAGACACGAAACGAATTCCTCTTTCGTTTACAATTTCAGAATTTTACGCCTCGCAACGAATCGGAAAATGGCAGACAAAGGGGAATGGAGAAAATTTATGCAGACGCACGCTCAGGGCTTAGGAATATTCTTACCTCACGAAATGAATGCTGCCGTCCACAGGACGTTTCCTTTACAGACTGCGTATAGTATGAACACTACAGAAGCATTGCATTATCTCAAATAACAGACATTCATACAGCTGCTAACAGATTATTTTATAATAGGCATTCCTGAATTGTGATTAAAATCAAACACTAAGGTTCAATACAGTGAGATTATTCTAGTTCCGGGTCAGCAGAACGCGGTCGTACCGCGAGAAGCCTGGCCTTAAATCGCTTTTTTATATAGGTAGGCTTTGTCAGCAAGTGATTGTACGTTTGTGCACTTCTCGGTGCTTTAATTGTATCCTAATGCTCTTGTGCTACTACAAGATCTTATGGGACATTCAAGCGGACAAGCTGTTTAAATTTTTCTCCTTATATTTTTAAGTAAATAATTTTTACATATGCAGCATATATAAATGATAAATGACTTTTTTTTCCTTCAAAACTTAAACCGCTGTTCCCAGTACATTTTGTTATAAAATATTAAATATCTTGTGTATTAAAAATTTACCTTTTAAAATAAATATAACCGTAACTATGCACTGTAGAAACACAAATTAAAATTATACATTTCTCGTTTTTGAAGCCCTTTTAAATGGTATATAATTAATATTTATATATTTAACCAAAGGATTGTTATTACAACGGGTTTTAAAAAGCTGCATTAGTTTTAAAATATAAAATGGAATAACTCCCAGTTTTCAAAAATGAGATCCGGTATCATAAACAGGTTACGAAAATTAAATGTCTTTTGTAAACATTTCAACGTGCCATGGAGAGTTGTTGGGGCACAGCACATTCTTGTTGAGAAGCAGGCTCGCAGGGTAGTTAGCTATTTAGAGCACTGGTAAGGAATCAGTATAGATTATAAATATTTAAAAGTTCCGGTAGATGATGAAACAAATTATTTCCAAATGCATTCCCTTAGAATCAAATAATTATAATACAGGGCTATGTAGAGCAAACAGTTTATCAGAATATTTCACTAAATATTAACTTTATTTTATGTATTTCCAAACATTTTAGTGTTATATATTTCGAAAGTTGAAAAATATTATAACTTAATACCCTTCTAGCAGGGAAATTATTGATGATAAATTATCCATACTTTGCACGTCTCTATTAGTTTGCAAAATTTTGCTTAAATGTAAAAAAATATTTTTGTTGTCCATATTACCATTTAAAGGAGTTCTAGAAATGTTTACCGTTCGCTGCGAACGAGGCATGTTTATAGGAATGTGGGCACTTCTATTGTGTTTTGTCAATTGCTATGCTAACATGATGCACATACGTTGAGCAGGCAACCCATTGCCACAATTACCCTGCCTTCGAAAGCAAAACTCCGAGATAGACCGTTTAACTCCTTTTTTTACTGTTAAGGGCATCATAGGCGGCGGACACTGGTGATACACGTGATAAAATGATAATTTTGAAAAGGATTTTTTTTAAGGAAGGAAACGTTCCAGGCCTAAGTGTAGGGCATCTCTCAGCATTTGCCATTTATGAGCACTGAGAAAAACCTGGAAAATACCTCAGTCAGGGGGGTCGATACTGGCTGGATTCAAACCCCAGACCTTCCGCTCAGTAGCCCAAACCTTAACGACCTCGGTAAAGAGATGGACCATAACAGGCTTTCTTATTTGAATAGAAAATGTGTTCATTTATTTGTAATACACATTGTAATAAATAGGCATTGCTCAAGTGGCAAGGCTGCTTTTGTTCCGTTACAGTACTTGTGCGATAACGTCTAATGGCCATTATCGGCGTTTTCGTAGATTACATAAAATGTTGGTGTTAAACTTGAAGATTCACATAAGCTATGCACTCCTCATATTGTATGTACCAGTGAACAAATAGAAAGAGAAACAGCTTGAAATTTGGAATATCAAATGGTTTGAAGGGAACCCAAAATTCATTCCGATGTTTACTATCATTATAGCGTTAAATCGTGAACATTTTAATGAAGACAACAACCTAGTACTCTGCAATGACACTGGAGGCCCACTGAAGAAAATGGGTTCCTCAGAATATGGCTTCTTTTCATCGACAGTGATAAACGTAGTTTGAAATGTGTTTTCTTAAACATCGGCCATAAATTTAACTTCGTTCCAATCATTCACTTTGCCAGGATGACAGAAGAGTGCAAAGCAAACATCAATAGGTGATGATTTCAAGGTGATTCATTTTGTTCTTTGTCAACAAAGCATCCTCGTTTCATTTGCCTTAGTAACAGTCGAGTCAAACATGAGCATTGGGCAACAAAATATTGACCTCTAAGGAAAGATATGATGGTTGGAAAACAAAATGTAATCAACGTATCTTTGGGAGCACCAGATTAATCCTGTCACCATTGCACATAAAACTAGGTTTAATGAAACTATTTTTAAAGGCTTTGAGTAAAGATATACAAAGTGCATAAATTATCTGGACTTATCATGGAAAAACTGAAGGCAAAAATGTTCGATAGTTCACAGATCTGACAGCGCATATATGACCTACATAATCAAACAATTAAATAGACCCAGAGTGAAGAGTGTTGTGTTATTTGTGTTTCATCTAAAAACAAGAGCTGATAGAGAATAATTGGTGTCATTTTGTAAATCATTGGGTCAAATATACTTACAAACAGGTCTGACATTTGGAGCACCAAAGTGTGTTGACCAGTAAATTCTAACCATAAAATGCAATAGGTATAATTTTGGAGTCCCATCGACCTACTAATTCCAAAATTGGCAGTCTTAAAAATATATGTTAATTATCAAATGCCCTTGAGCTAGAAATAAAATGCATTAACAACTTCGCCTCTTGTTGGGAAGCAGGATTGCAAAAATATTTCTTCTAAAGAGCAGGGAATAAAATAAAACTGCGAGTGAGTAACAATATTTTATGACTGGTCTAGAGTGGCCATGACATTATGAGTTAGCAAATTTATTTGCCTCCGATAAAAAATAAAGTTTTCATTTTCATCATTTTCATGGGTCATTAACCGTACATGTTTTGCACAGTACGCAAGAAACGAGATAAAAGAATTAAAACAAACAACAAAAAATTAATGGACAGAACACATTATGAACTGTTAAAATGCACATTACGCCTTCCGTTCTAATGAAATAAACTGGTTACAACTTTACGCTTTTCGGCTAGAAAAAAGTCCCTGTAAAAATATAAATAATAATAATAATAATAATAATAATAATAATAATAATAATAATAATAATAATAATAATAATAATAATAATAATAATAATAATAATGGGTTGTTCCGGTTCGATTCTGATAAAGGTAAATACTAAGTGCCAACACTCCATAATCATCTCCCCGAAAATCTGTGATATTCAATATGGAACATTAAATAAAGAAAGTGACATGCTAAACAATATCCCACTCGAATCTTGGTAGCATACAAGTCTCATACAAGTGGCTTTGAGTAAAGAAAGAAGTCTAAATACTGCAATTTATGTCACGCCACGACCTTCTGTTATGGAACGTAAATTTTTATGGACGCATAAGGAGCCAAACTGGGAATTGCAAACCCTCCGAACTGAAATTTCGCTTAAACGGTCAGAACAAGCCAAGGAATGGAATGTTATTTTTAACAATATTTTTCTGGGTAGAAAATACATTTGCAGCCAACAGAAACTAATCTGAAAGTTATTTTCAGCTCAAATACAGAAACACTTTTGAACAAAGAAAACTGATGGGACAAGTACTTCTTTAAAAACAGAACTTTTTTTTGTTCATGTCACTAATAAAACTCTTTTCCAGTTCACACCGAAAACAGCTATTTGTAAACTAAAAGACAGATAAATTAACATACCCGAGGACTGAATGCAGAGGTGCAATGTGCTTATTCATTATGTAGGCAGCTCATCCCAGATAGAAAATGCATATTTCAGATTCGGTCAAGTTCCCTAGATGAAGTATTTTTGCAATCCTCCTTCACATGAAGAAGCAAAGTTGCTAATGCATTTTCTTTCTAGTCCAAAAGCATTTCATAATTATTAAAGACGTTAAAAGCTTTTTTAGTTCCATCTCACAAGGAAATTGTAAATAAATCGAACTGTACAATATTAGAATTACCAACATATGCAATTTGAAAGATATTAAGGATATAAACGTATAATATAAATAACTAATTCGCATAAAAATTTCTTTAAAAATATATCATTTCTACCTTAATGAAAAAGAAAAGTTTCCACACTAAAAGTAAGCTACCAGGAAAACTATGCTAAATGTTAAAATGTTTTCATTTACCACATACAACAGCATATTATTAAATTGTTGCTATTAGTTTTGAAAATATTGTTATAAATTTAATATAAGCTTTCTGAAAATGTATTCTTCATGTAATGAAATATTTACAATTTTATAAGAAACTTCTGATTTTAATACTCAATTTTAGTATACATTACCATGACTCGTTTTATTTTCTCAACTTTATTATAATATTTTTTTATATATTTACACGCCATACAAAATATGTCCTCCAGCAAGCAATTACACGGATCCTGCTCTTGAACACATAGACGCTGCAAAAGTTAAAGCGATTGCATGCCCGAATTCCGGTGGACAAAATTATAAGTATTATTTACTGTAAATAGTTCAAAACCTTCTGCTTTCAACGTATGTTTATAAACAGGAATCGGAATATCTAGGCACTAAAATCAGAATAAAGTGAAATGAAGTTATGTTGGTACTATACTTTAAGCAACTGGTAGAAGGGGTACAATAGATCTCGAGTTACCAACCACCATCTGCCCTTACGCCTGTCACGCATGAGTTTTTGTTAACCTGTCCGTGTGGCTCTTGATTTGTATGCATTGGCCAATAGTTTGGGTGTACCTACCTTGATGTTAAGTGCTTAAGAATTCTGATGCCTACTTATAATCTTTCAAGTGATCCATTTACACAATAGTCATTGGTTACATGCTTGGAAATAATTTAAAGGTGCAGCATAACAATTAACAATTTTCCTCGTAACACCCCTTACAGTAACATCCCTAAAGTATGTGGTACGTGCATACCTGGTGTACTTGTACGTGTGCTTATTCAGGACACACAGAGAAGAAAAAAATATGTTATACCGACATGGGTCCGGAAACGCTTTATTTCCATGTTAGAACTCAACTTTCTACAACTCTCATAGTACATTAATCATGGGAAACACACAGGAACAGAACGTACCAGCATACCAGTCTTTCTCTTTCAATCATAGTCAATCTCTTTCTTACATGAAATGTTCAAATGCTCTCTTGGTTACGTCTGTTAAGTTGCAATTCTGAGGTTCACCGCCAGTGTTTTGTTTCATTTGAACGAAGGTAATGTTGACATGCGACTCACTTCATTGCTGTTTGTGGAGGCATTTAAGAGCTCTTGTGTATCGAACCCTGGTAAAAGATGTAGAGTCTTCGTGCCCATATTGTGGAAGGCTACTAAACAATACGCAGTTCTCCAGGGATATATCGCCTCATCCGGGATTCAATGCGGCCACGGGTTGATGCATGTATCAATACTAGTGGAAGGCATTCTAAACATTTCATGTAAAGAGTTTCATGCGGTATGTTGTTACTTATGTTCCTGTGTACTTCCCATGTTTAATGTACTATGAAGAGTTGTAGAAAATGAGCTATAACATGGAAATAAAGCGTTTTCGGGCCCATGTACATAAAACACATTTTATTCTTCTAGATGTGAGGAAAGTTTGGCCGTACCTAATTGCTACACTCAGTATATAAGTGTCATCGATAACCATATCATGTCCTTTAGATCAATGCCATATGTTTGCAGAAGTTTAACGCTTTCGTCCTCTAAACTTATAAAGACAAAGTTGTAAAATGATTTTCAAAGTCAGGAATAAAAACCGAGCCAAATGTACAGAACTTTGGTGTAACTATTATTAAAACGATGATATCACGAGACCTAATTATAACGCTACTATGATGGAAGAAAGATGGAAGCAATGCATTACAGTTTTATTTATTTCTATACTTAAACAAACATTACGCTATCTCGCTGACTGCCAAAACCTAACCACTTATTAGTAAATCAAAAATTTCCAATGATTATACTTAAACCTGCCTAGATTTCAGAGGTAAGAAAAGGGCCATGACCTACCAGATGACTTCACAACAGCATGGGGTCGACTAATTATTTTCCCCGTTCGGTGCGTTAACAGAAAAGTAGCTTAATATCTTTTTATGGTTGATGTTCTTTGCTTCAATGTAAATTTGTCATTGTAATAACGTTGTTTTGCTTTTTATTTTTATATTTATTTTAACATCGTGGTCTGGAAATAACACGCATTCCTCTGGACCCAAGATTTGTGGGTTCAATCCCGGCCGATTTTATTTTTTTTCTCGTAAAAACACCTTAAAGACCCTTAAATCTGTGAGCCTCGTGTATAGATGTACGGCACGTTAAAAACTCCATATCTGAAAAAAAAAGTCCGCGAACAAAATTACTGGCCATGTAGTACCAAGTAGTACCTACACTAGATGACTTGAAGCGATGGGCTGACTACCTAACCTTCTGACATCTGTAGGTGCTAAGGATAACTAAATTCAAATGGTTCAGATTGTCCGTCAGGACCCGGAATAGGCCTCAGGCTTAAGCCTTGTAAGTCAATGATTATATCTTTTATATTTGAAAAAGCTAAGTTAGTCAAGTAAAGGGTTAAAAAGAACTTTATACAAAAATAAGCCTGAAAGCACCAAAGCACACCAGAGTGAAATTTTTATTACCAATTGCTAAGGCCGTAGCCTCCAAATTTAATTTGGAAAAAATATACAATAGAAATATTTTAATTTTTTATTGTAATTTCAATATATCCATGTCTTTACATACAAGAAACAATAATACCACTTCTCAATGGCATTGTTTACATATTATATCCTTTGCATAAATACCACTTCTCAATGGCATTGTTTACATATTATATCCTTTGCATAATAAATACCTTTGTTTTAATGAAGTGCTCAAGTTCAAACTTTCCTACATGTTGACAATTACAAAAGTGGCCAATAAAGGATACTCACATCTTGCCACTTCTTGTAAACTCTGTTGTTCATTCAGTTGCTCTGTGTTAATGTCATTTAAATAGTAAGTATGTAGGAATTTGTAGCAAAGGATTGCGTTCAATGAAATCCTCAAATCGTAATTATATTTGTATTGGTATTGTGTCACTAGATTGTATGGATATTAATTGGGGACGTCATGATAATCAGAAGAAAGTTATTTAATAAATATAATTAAAATATTGGGAGAACTTGGTAAAGAGCTCGGGCTTACACCTTCAACTGTTTGCGACTACTTGAAGAAAATGGGAAAAGTGAGAATACTTGAGTCCATGTAAATAACCACAACTGCAAACTATCGGCACAATGGCTAAATTGGATGAAGTACCGAAACGCTTCATAAAACAAAATTACATCAGAGGAAGTCTATGGCGACTACATGGTAGTTCTATGGACTGCGATTTTCTACATCATGGGAAAAAATTACGTCGTAGAAGTATTACTAAGAAATTGACACAATTTCATTAGGACCTGCAAGAAACTAGACAACAGATCAGAGCGTATTCTTCATGATAAAGCCCGGTCATACATCTCGCAAAGAATACTCCAGAAGTTGAATGAACTGGATCACAAGTTTAACCTCATCCTTTTACCAACTTACTAAATGGCAAAAATGAATCGGTTACTTTGATAATAAAGTTAATATTGAAGTTACTGTTGAAATGGATCATAAAACCACCATTAATTTCCGAACAACATAAAAGAAATAGGAGCTTTTAAAAGAATAAAAATTAACAAATCTTTACTGGTTAAAAATATCATGACATAAAACACTATGCAGTATGAATTACTTTAAAAATGTTTCAAATGCAGTTCTGAGCATATCATTCATAAATACCTCCTCTTCAACAAAATCTCAGTATAAAGCCACATTTTTATACTTCAGGCTTTTCTACTGAATTCGTCTGTTTTGTCCAAATTTTCCTTGAGACTAAGACATTGGTATACAGCACTGAACACTTTCTATGCGCACTTAAGATCAAAAAGAGGACAATTTGTCTACCTCTCTGTTGGCGAAGTTGTAGCTATAACTAAATCCTGGCCGGAGATGCTCAAATCAGAACTTGATCATCTTTCAAAATATCTCTGAATCTCACTTAGCAGAACACTAAAATTTCTTGCTGCTGGATCTCATATAGGCCTAAAAGCTTGAGATTACTGCCAGTTTTAAGGCCACAAGGACAAATGTAGCCCGGGGCATGTGAACATTCTTGTACTGTTGTGTTTTTTATCTTGCATCCATCTATAAATAAAGTGTGTGCGATTAAAAAAACTCATGATTAGCGGTTTGCTATCCTTTTTAAATAATGGCAACAAACTTAGTGGCAGCAATAATTCAGAGCGTACACCACCATGAAATAGAAAATAAATAAGTGTATCGGAACAAACGATACGTGTCTTTAACCTTGGCAAGCTGTGGTTAGCGCGGTACAAGACCGCGGTCAGTGGTTGCTACTGAAACCCAATATCGCCTCCGCGCAACACAGCTGGACTAAAGAGCGTTTCAAACGGGCCATTTACAATCCCTTGCAAGTGGGTGACTGTGTGAAGTCAGTTCCTTCTCACACGCACGGTTCACGGTTCACGTTAAATCATGAAAAGTTCGAAATTAGCAATCCGTTCGTTTGCCGATCTTCAACTTGTACCAACAACGTACTCTGTCGAGCATGAACGTTAAGAGCCAAACACGTACGTTGTTCCTTTTTCTCTTTTCTTTATAAACCATTTCCAGCGAGCATATTTTTATTGGTATCTTATGTCACTTGAATACTATGCAACTATTTTTCGGAGCTGGCAAGATCCAAATGCGAAACAGGTGCATTTTGCCTTCCGTTTACGAATTTATGATTTAATCACTTTAGATAATTATCAATTTATATAACTATGTTGGCAATGAAAAATAATGAATACCTGATGTTCCTTATTTCAATACTCAAATTTCTAGGAATAACAGAAGAAACCAAATCAAATGTTTTCTCTTAAATAAAATCATGGATCTGATATTAGTAAGCAGAAAGAAAACATTAGAAATTAAAATTTGCTTTAAAATATAAAGATTACATTTTTTATTAATTGATGGTGACAATCATTATTATGCGTAATTTGTGAAACAGGCCAAGACGTACCAACGTCACAATTTACCTACTGGTTTTTCCTGTGTTGCCTGCGGAATCCCTTTCACATTTGGGGTCGCATATGGTAACAACACGATGGTGCACTTTTCCATTGTAGTTCAATGGCATTTGAACCGCATATTCAAACATATTATAATTTAGTAAATTAATATAATGCAGTATATAGAAAAATAAATAAAAAATATAAATTAAAATTGCATATTAAGAATCCAGCAGAACTAAATACCAGGCTTCTCAAACCTTAACTTCAGGTTGTACTTTTGGATTACAGCCTGTAAAATGTATCACGATATTTACTATAAAATCATTCATTTACAACGTATTACTTCTTCGTATAGTTCAACATAACGATCACGAAGTACATGTTTCATAATTTAAATACAGAATGCAACAGTGTTTTGCGTAAAAAGCATAATATAAAATACTAAAATTACTGAATGAAACTTCATTTTTGGCAAAAATGATTTATCATTTTTTATTAAATTAAAATGACATAGCATTGATAATTTATTAAAAATAATTTAAATGTCGCTTGAACACATTCTTGAGAGTGTAATGCGTTATACTTATAGGCGACTTTCTGTAGTGTTAACTCTGGTTGCAATGTCATTTAGGTCCTTTGGGTCCTGTACTCACAGGAAGAAGTGCATGCAGATACTGTGGTCAAGGTTCTTAATATATTTTTTAATGGCGAGCAGGACTTGCGGCGCCTTCTTTCTGAAGTAGGGAGAATTTATTTTCACACGCACATATGCATCATATATTATCATGCCTATGTGACAGTTAATAGTCTTTGGGAAGATGCTGAGGATTGTAATAATTCCAGTACCGATCATTTTGTTTGTTTATATGTCCCAAGTATATTGGGGAACACCTTTTCACTTGATCACTTCCAGATATTCTGCTGCCATAATTGTTCATTGTCGATTCAGGTGCTAACACAGCATTCACGTATGTCCTCCTTAGCAAATTCCTAACTGCCTTTGGCTCCGGAACCTTCTAGCAAATATTTCTCCTGCTACTATTACAACAAAATCGTGAAAAACTCCTTACAGCCTGCATATCACTTTCAACCCCCAAATACGACCTCAGTTTATTGAGTAAAAAGTGATAGCCAATTCATAGAAGTTCGTCTCTGGATTGAAATTCATTGCATTCATTAATGTTAGCACACCTGTTAATATTCTGGCGTCGGGTGGTAGCCAAAGAAGAACGCAATACCTTATTTCCTGTAAGACAGAGGCAATGTATTGGGCGAGGAACTGTGTATCAAGTGCCTTGACGAGCTATATGAACTAGCAGCAAACTGATAAGGTTATCCCCCAGCTGGGTGAAATCTATGACCCGTACACATTATCATCTCGACCATAATTTGACCTTTCATTGGCGTCACATCAGCTAGACTTAAACCTGTGGAGATGCTTTTTATTACTATGGAGCTGTACGGCAGTGTTCGCTCAAAGGTCCAATCCGTCTTGTTTAACAGTATTGCTTTGATTTGAATAACGAATCCATGCTGAAGTCGTGACTCTAGATGCAGAAAGGATACAGTTGATCGGGTTGATCACCTGCTAACTCTTAATTCTCATAAAAAAGTAAGATGTAGCAGTGGTTATTCGCCTTAACGCACGCACGCACGCACACACACACGCGCGCGCACATACGAAGGGTGATCAGAAACTAAGGTTACAACGTCTGCAGTGAAACGTGTACATTTTATTTCATACAACCAATACAGCCAACTGAGAGTACATGCATTAGCTTATTTTTCGACATAGTCTCCATTTCGGTTTAAGCACATGTCGCTTCGTGGGATGAGTTTGAATATTCCCTCCTGGTAAAACTTCTGTCCTTGCGTGCTAAGCCACGTTGTCGCGAAGCGTTTCACTTCCTCACATGAAGCGAATCATTGGCCTCCTAGGTGCTCCTTCAAGTGAGGAAAAAGGTGAAAGTCGCTTGGTGCGAGGTCCGGGCTGTGGGAAGGGTGGTTGATGATGTCCCAGCAAAACTGCTTCAACAGCGTGGTGGTCTTCTGGACTGCATGAAGTCGCGAGTTATCGTGAAGGAAGATGGTGTCCTTGGAGAGAAATTCTGGCCATTTCCTCCTAATTGCTTCGCGCAATCATGTCAAGGTCTCGCAGTATCTGTCAGAGGTCACTGTGTGCCCTCTTTCCAAAAAGCTTCACGAGTATGACACGCGTGCTGCCCCAAAACACTGTGGTCATCTCCTTCCCGGCGGATGGCGTCACTTTAAAACTTCTTTGTCTTTGGAGACATTGAGGACCGCTTACTGCTGGCGTTGTAGTGCTGGATCCATGTCTCGTCATCCTTGACAACGTGGTGCAGAAAACTGTTCCCTTCAGTGGAGATAATTTGCAAAAGTAGCAGACTTGCCCCCATGCGCTTCTCCTTGTGTTGGTTGGACAGATTTCGTGGAACCCATCGGGAACAAACTTTCCGGTACTGCAGAATATCGTGAACAATGTGACAAACGCTTCCAAACGACATTCCCAATTCTACCGTCATATGCCGTAACGTGATCCTCCTGTTTTTCCTGAATCAGCTCCTACACGCGAGCTGTGTTCAAACTGTTGATGGCGTGCTCGGTCGGCCACTTTGATCTTCGTCGATGACGTTTTCTCTACAAGCTGCAAACTTTCGACACCATTCTGTGACATGCTGACAAGACATTACAGTTTCTTAGTAAACCTTCACCAGTTTCCGGTGAATTTCACCCGCGGTTATACGTTTCGCCCACAAAAATCGAATAACGAAGGGGATTTCTCCGCGAGACCAGTTTTCCAAACGAGTCGCCATTTGTGTTTACCTACAACTAGCGCTGTAGGTGGCAGGTGGCTAAAACTCTGCACGGTTCCCAACCGCATGTAATAAAATTACTGCACACTACTAATTTCTCCATAATGGACGAAACTCTAGGAATTTCGGCCTTGTAACCTTACTTTCTGATCTTCCCTCGTATATTCGTATACATATAGTTCATAACCGAATAATCCCTGGCAAATTATACTTTCGGAGTGAGATCCTTTTAAAATTACTGATTAAAATTTGAACTTTTATTAAATATCAATTTACTTTTCTCCGTTTTTCTTTCCTTTGGCAAATACCACCCACTGCGTTCTCCATTTAGTGCAGTAAAAATCCATTCCATTCCAAAATGCTCATTTATCTAATGAAAGCATTGATACATTTAAATTGTGACCAATTACTTTGTAAAAGTATTAATTTTGATTTAAATGTTTAAATACTAACATTTTTCCTTGCATAAGTTTTTAAGATGTTTTATTACAAATCACCTATCACTTGTCGTTTACACATTACACAATTTTTAAAACGTAAATTTTCAATTTTGATATTTGTTAGTTATTTACTCTAGAAATACAAAATCAATGCTTATTCCAATTTTATTTAATTTGTCTTTCTCTAAGCCATTAACTACTGTTCCATTTGAAATTATACCGGGCGTTAAAGAACTACGCTTCAATTGTTTCAGAAATTGTAATGAGGTCATGGACAAGCAATTTGAAATAGGAAACCTATGAGACAAGAAGAAAAATAATGGAGTTATGTGGTGACAAATAAATTAAAATTAATTGATGATAAAGCGAAATGGGATATTTGCAAGCGACGAAACCTAACTTTCAATAGCTCATCATCAGCGCTTTCAAAACTATAAATGTCTCTACAAAGTGGGACTAATTATATGACAGTACAACATTAAACAATGGTTAACACAGATGCAGAATTTGTTATAGGCGGCATAGAAGTACTGTGTATACCCAGAGTAAATCTGAACAATTTAAAGAAAGGATGCCGAAAACATCCATTGCAATCTGATTATGGTGTAGAAATGAAAGCACATCTTTTAAGAAAAACCCTTCCCCTTGCCCTGTACCATGAAATAGTACAACAAGAAATCTGCGAACATACAATAAAACAATATACACGATAATAAATAACCCCTCTTGTTGGTTGTTCATTCCTTGTGTAGAAAACGGCACCGATTTTACTTAAAGAATTTTGACTGGAACCTTTCAGGCAGAACTGTTTTCTATTTATCAAGCAATAGTGAATAGATAAAAAATACTACTTGCAACTCGCAAGCTGCAATACATTTAACCGTCGCCCTCTTGCCACTCAAATAAGGCTTATTTCTGAAAGTATTAATCACATTTGCTTATCTTGGATCAAAGGACATGCGGAAATCATCTGATTCCGCAAGGTCAGACCTTGATATCTCACATACAACCTGCTCAATCGCACACATCCACAAAGGACATATAAACAATTGGAAAGCAGCAAGCAGCAAACAGGGCCAAAGAAACTTCCACCTAGAATTTCCTCTTCCATATTGTCCTGCATCGATTGAACGGAGAGTTCTTCAAAATCGCATGCATTTTCACTCAGCTTCAGTGGTCATGGAAAATTTAAAAAGCTATTTTCAAGGATTTGGCATTCTACGCTACAATGACAATGTGTAAATGTAAAAAAAAAAAAAAAAAAAAAAAAAAAAAATCTGAAGAAACGGCGTTTCGTTAACTTTTCATCTTTGATCTACGCCACGTAAAGATATATTTTATTGAACATTTTCAACTTTGTAATGTAAACCAACCCAATCACTAATTGACGCATTTCATAAAACATTGCTGCACTATAGCTGTTGGGAAATTTGCATTTATAAAACACTGTAAATGTGTAAATCATTTTATATTATTTCATAAGTTTATATGTCGGTCCTGGTGGTGGTGACGTCGGTCCTGGTGGTGTAGTGGTTACCATACTTGCCCCCTACACCCAAGATCGCGGGTTTGAACCCGGCCAGGACCGATGGATTTTTCCGGGCGTAAAAATCCTAAGTATGGCTTCCTTCGGAAGGGAAGTAAAGCCGTGGGTCCCGTCTCGTACATTTGCGGCACGAAAAAGAACCTCAAGCCTGAAAGAGAGGCCTCTGAGCAAAATTTGTCGGCAGTTTCACGCCCTGAATTGAATGGGACGCTGATGACCTGAGATGTAAAAGAGCGTCCATAAATAAATCAATCAAAAAAAATCGTGGTGGTGTAGTGGTTACCATACTTGCCTTCTAAACCCAAGATCGCGGGTTCAAACCCGGTCAGGATAGATGGATTTTTTTCGGGCGTAAAAATTCTTAGTATGGCTTCCTTCGGAAGGGATGTAAAGCCGTGGGTCCCGTGTCGTACATTTACGGCACGATAAAGAACCTCAAGTCTGAAAGAAGAGGCCTCTGAGCAAAATTTGTCGGCCGTTTCCCGCCCTGAATTGAATGGGACGCTGATGACCTGAGATGTTAAAGAGCGTACGCAAATAAAACAAATAAAAAAAAGTTTATACGATTAATAATATTATGTAATATAGTGTAAAGCTTTATTCCTAACACACCATAAGTTGAATTAGGACTCAATTGTGTTTGTAGATTAAATAAATAACTGATTTATCGTGCTGTGCAGTTTAGGTTGAAGGGAATTTCCATCCGACCATGTGGCCTAACACAATGTTCCACAATATTTTTCTCTTGCTGCTCTTTTTTTATTAGTTTTTTTAATAGTGTTTAACGCCCGTTTTATCTACTGAGGCATCACAGGTGGTGGACACTGATGATACACTGGGAAAGGATTTTTTTAAAGGTCCAGGTCTAAGGTTAGGGTAGCTCCCCGGCATTTGCATTTATGAAGACTGAGGAAAACATGAAAAGAAAAAAACCGCCAGGGAGGATGGTCTTGGTGGAAATCCGACCCAGGTCTCCCGCTCACGAATCCGCGTCTTAACGACCTGGGCCACCTGTGGCGGTCATGCTCCGTGGCACATTAAGCTATAATCTCGTAAGTGTGTGTTATGCCACTCGTGCGCTATAGGCATAATAGTTACAACATAAGCTAAATTATTATCATTATTATGATTGCTATAATTATAATAAACTAGTTGCATTTGCAGTTGGGTTCTTGTATTTTCGTGCTTATCACTTTGCACTGTTGTGTATTTCCTTTGTTACATCTGCCGCACGTTGTCTTCTTCAGTTTTATTGCATTGTTCTTGTGCCGATGAGGAGGACATATTTATGAAACTATTGATAAGTTCTTTGTATAGTAAATACTCTCCCAATAACTAAATTAACTATAAATAAGCTACTTCTTTCCCATGAAGAATGTCAGTCCCTCTCTGTCATTTCAGTTTGATTATAACTATGCTTCGTAGTAGTTACAACATTTAGTGTTTCACACTGAACACTAAGTTTCGCGATAAATACATCTTGTTTACTCAGTGCATGTGAACATATAAAAAGTAATAAAAACACCACAACAAGGAGAAAATAAATCAATATTTAAACGATAGGTTCTGGTCCTGCGTGGTAGATTGTTATTTTTGTTTTGTTTCATGATGACGTGCTCATATATAACAGTAATGAACAAAGCTCAAACTTGATATTATTACTATATTTTACCATAGAGACATGCTCTACAACTTCCGTCCGTTATTGTGCGATATTGTTTCGAATGGAAATTTCATCAGTCAATGGCGTACGGGTCCTTCGTAAATTTTGAAATATAAACAGGCAGAATAAATCCTATCTCAAGACCCCTCTACAATTTCTAAATTATTGAGACTAGTTAATTAATATGCTGTATTACTTTTAGCTAAAAACACGTTTCCAAAAATTATCACAAGCTAACTTTGTAGAAGAGGTGTTAATGTTTACTGACTGATTTGTTCTCTTCCCCTTACACTCTCGGTTATTTCTCGCGAATACCAGCAATCATTTGAGAATTTCAAATTTCCATTAAAAAAAATTAAAGCAATCAGTTTTAGTACGGCTTACTGATATGTTTAGCGCACCAACTATGGAACATGTTATCTCTCCAGTTTTTCTTGGCGAATGTCAGATAACCTAGATGTCGGCGCATTTCCAACTCAATTGCGCCATGAACTCCCCATCGGGAGTCTATGCAAACAAGTGCGTCCATTTATGCGATGATATTGCGGGTTTCTTATGTATCACAAAACATTAGAAGAATTTATAAAAGCAAAAAGGTTAGTAAATAAATAAGTGCATATCTGCATAGGGAAAGCATCTGTCAGCATATTAAAATGTAGATACATTATGAAGGCTGGCGAGGATAGCGAATGAGTCAGAGAGGAATTTTGCCAAAATTCTTACTTTTTTCCGCCCACTCCTACGTGCTCTCTGCGATAATCAGTGCACGAAAGAACGAGTGGAAGGTGTAAACAGAGAGCTATAGTGAAAACCATTTAAATGCACGTTGAAAGCATAGTTACACTTTACTGAAATGGCATACATTTAAGTTGATTAAATGTTTAACACAAAGCAATTAAAGCATTTCATTCCCCTAATGATTTATTGAATAAACATTTAATACAAAAGTAGCAAAGGAAGTGCAAACATTGAATATAAATTATTATTTATATGTATTTGAACGCTATTATCACCAAGTCATTTGGACACGTGTTTCCATTGTACAGCATTGTTTGGGGCAGGGGTACCTCTGTGTTTCAGCCTTGCTCACGGCTGGTCGTTAGTGCCTATGCACACAATGGGGGCATCTCCGGGAGGGAGGAGAACATCGGACGGCCTGAATCCATGGGTGGTCGTGGACGAGATTCCTTAACATGTTTCTAGACAGGACAACCCAACGGAAGTGGTGCGCCCTCTCCTCAGTAGGTTCGTTTCTATATCAGACACCGGACCCTGTAACACAACCAACGGAATGAAATGATACGAATTTATACAGGGGAAAGTAAAATCCCTTCGAGTATTCGTCTTAGTGACCAAGGCCAGGATAGCCGGCTGCATGGGATTTGAATGAGAGACCTTGTAAGTTTTACCACCTGAGCCACTAACGGATATTTTCCATTTTCTGAACTCTCTGTTTGTTTGCCCTTCGTTATGAGGACTTTTAATTCGTTTTAAGTGATTCGTGAGCTAAGGCACATGTCGATATTCAAATTCTTCTACAACGATCACTCGCTCACTTTAATGACAGCAAATTGAAGCTCTTATTACATAAATACCGTAAGATCAGTGCTTTACCGATGCAGTACCGATGCTTTCCCCGGCGACGCGCGGTATAACCTATGAGCTAGCCCCTACTCGTTTGTCGTGTCGTGGAAGGTTAGCAAGCCTGCTTGCTTACTTGTTGACCTTCGCAGTCATAGCGCAGTTGTTCCCGGGTGTGTGTTATGTAGTCTGTTTCTTAAACAGGCAGTATACTAAAGTGTATTTTGTCTCGTGTGTGTACAACGGCACAACTCTTTATGTACGGTTCATATGAGTTAACTCGGTAATGAAAAAATCATAGGACTTTCTTTAGCATACAGTTGATTGCGTTACTTATGTGAATACCATATTAACTACTTTTTCAGAGAATTAACCGACAGGGAGCTTAATCATGCAATTTTTCAATTGACCTCTGCCATTGCTAATAATTGCATTAGAGCAATTCACAATTTATTTCCACAAGACATAGTTACTAGTGGGGATTTGTGGCCCCCTCGATCCCGTGATTTAACACCCGGTGATTGGTAAATTAAAATACGTGTACAAGACGGACCCGCACATCATACAAGAACTAGAAGCTAATGTTTTGTCAGGTGATATACGGAGCAGACACTGGTGTCTTCTGCCGCATCGAAGAGGGGCACCGTTGTTATATTTAACTTTTCGCAGTTCGGACTCTTTCTAGATGAACTACACATTGTGCGAACTAATGAATAAGACAACAGACTGCGAACTCGAAAATCGTAGGTTGGGATTTAGCGGAGTAATTATTATTATTATTATTATTATTATTATTATTATTATTATTATTATTATTAGTCACGTACCTATTCTTTAGAAACTTAATACCTAACTTTGAAATTTGAGCAGGTAGCCTATACATTTCCTATTTCATATTGTTTGTCTAACATACCTTTACAATTCCTCAAATTATTGCTGTGAAGCTCATTAACAGCCTGTAATTTTCTAAATGTATTATATATAGCCTCTGTTAATTGATTAGACTGACAGATTTTGAGATATTTTAGAGATATTGTCAATTTTTTATATATATAAAGGATAAAGCACTAAGAAAAAGTCACACTTGAGATCCCTATATTTCGAACTCGTGGAGTCCTTCTATGGCAAGAAGACAGGTGACGGTGATAAAAGTAAATATTGAGTATCGAAGGTAACGTTATGCATTGAAACAAATGAAACAAGCAAAATGAGTGTGTGTGTGGGGGGGGGGGGGAATACATAAAATTTAAACCAGGTGGTATACGTGCTTTATGTAAAAATATAGCTGTCATTTCTCTATCTCTGAGTAAACTTTCACAGCATTGTGTAGGTAACGCATGAATAAGTGTTAGATTAAAAGCGTCATCAAAATCCTTACAGTGAGATAAGGCACGTTCGGCAACCATCAAGGGAGACTTGGTTATAACAGAACGTCTATGATGATTCATACGTAGCGAAACAACAGTAGAAGTTTTTCTTCTAGCAGTTAACCCACAATAAACGAAACTTTTTGGTACAATAATCGACCCTCTCGACTAGATGGGAATAACATCCATTAAACTTCAAGAATATTCAGAAGTTAAGCAGTACATCGTTGATTATGTTACCGTGACTTAATAGTGGAAAGGATAGTATTTTCTCACATGGGGTCTAAGGTAGGCTTTCGATAATATTTGGTTTTATTTCAGTTTGAAATATGCTAGATTGTTCCACAATACTTTGGCCATTTTTCAATATAATCTCCTTGCAAATCTTTGACTTTGCATTAGACTATATCTTTGCGGCACCATCCTGCAGGTCGGTCTCTCAACCATCTTCATATCTGGATATGACTCCCTCGTTATCGTCAATCTCCTACGGTTTGCATCTTGTAGCATACTTTAAAGTATTCAAGAGTTTAACTTTGCTGTCTCAAATAGTTGCTACCAACTATTTTACTTTTTCCTTCCTCGCGACCAAACTCACTAGTTTCCTTTCTATATATAACTCTGATATTTTAAATGATGCTAGTTTAGTTACAGAAGGAGAGGCATTGTTTCATGTGTTTAGTTCCTTATTCCTACCACTTTCCTGGCTTAAGTACTCATTTCAGCTGTTTCTTCATTCCTTCTGAAGTACACTCAAATTACTTGTAAACGCCATTTCATTGCAGCTAATGTTTTGTACTATAGGCAGTGCTTTTCTTCTTTTCGAGTGCTCTGGAAGGACGAGCCACTTGTTGGGTTTTTCCAGTTGTCAAAATAACAACTTTTCTCTCTAGCCAATTTTAATTTTTTATTGAAACCTGCCCAGGATTTAATGACTCCCACTCCTATGTTTTTTTTTTAATTAACAAGTTGGTGTTTAACAGTAGGTACGTTTAACTCACAGTTTACACATTTTCAAATCACCATTTCCCAATACATGATTGAACAATATCTGATTTCTCCATTTGTAATCTGCATGACGCTTATATATGTCTGACAGCACTAAAACGAGCAGAAAAGAAAATTTTGCAAAATTAGCTGGTTTTTACCAACAAAGAATTCAGATTTTGTCTTTGCGTTAATGAAAATGTTAGACCAATGAATGTCAGTTTTAAGTTTATGGGTCTGAAAACCCTTTAAGTTAAAATGTAAATTTTAAATAGTTTCTCGGTTTCAAAGCAATTTTACTTAAAATAGTAAGCTATACAAGATTTTTTCAAATATCATGATCAACGTACCATATCCATTAGATTGCTGAATAAACATGCCCTTTCAAGCATGGTTCCACCTGCAGATAAAATAAGAAACAGGTGACTCCCGTCGTAATGACAAATCTCGGAACTTTTGAATCTAAAGATTTTGAAAACAGCATTAAAATTAAATTATGAGATACTTCATTTTTTAATTGAACGCGGCCAGATTGCATAAAAGAACCACTTTTGTGCGAGATTGCTGTCCGGAGCGTCACTTGACTTTCTTCCTGTATTGACAAGTCTTTTCAATGATCTACGGTGCTTTATCATCGCCATCTCTCCATACACATTTCTCAATCGCCCTTCAAGGTTGGCAATGGTCTCATTTTCCGCCCTAGCTGCTGTTTGTTTATAATGCATATCACTTAAGAGGCTCCAATTTGAAAGGTCACTGTATCATTGTCACCTAAGAGAAGATGATGCAATCACATGATTATATTGTGCAAACGTTCAAAGATCGTTTATTTTTTCAAATTAACTGACTGAGAGAAAAGTCGTTGTCTTGTTTATTCAACGCTGCTCTTGGATACTTTGAACTAACTTGATTATGCATCTATAAACATCAGCAACTTTCAATCCGCAAATTTATTCAAACTGCACATCGTCTCAATATTTCGGTGACATTAGTTAGGAAAGAATTTGTAGATGGGCCGTGTTGAACCTACAGTTCATTTTAAGGAAACATCTGGAATGCTGAACGAATGATTTGTTAATTCCTTAACAAAGTGATGTTTATGATGTAAACTCTTTGAATACTTTACTTTAGCATTCTAATACCCTTTGATGACTGTACACCGTCATTGGGCTGTTCTTCCTTGCTTATAGCGTTTCACTTCCTTTATGTCTGAAGAAATAGAGATGCAGAATAAGCAAGGATCGACTTAAGTTTGTTTACAGCTGTTGTGCGCAGAAGATCGCCAAGACTGTATCTTCCCTAAGAGGCTCGCAATGTTGCTGGGCAAATAATCTTCACTCCAGCATCAGTAGTTAAAAACACATTCTGCTGAAATTCTCATAGCTGCTAGAGCTCTGGGCCATGCAATGTTGTATTATGGATCAATGTCATGCTCAAAACTCTGGCAGATGTGTGAAATAACTCTACAATTCTCGAGAAACTTTGACTGTTCAGTCTTATGGAGTCAACATAGGAAACCAGTAAATCAAAATATTTGGTGCTGTTGTTATGTTTCAACTTCTACGTGTTGTTAAAATGTTTCTTGAACTCAACGCACTACTAAGCGTTTCTTTTTACCGTATTCAATACGATGTCACTGCTGTTTCAGATTTTGTAGTTCATGGGAGTGCGGCTCTGTTGCTATGAACCAGTAAATGAACGAATGAATGAATGGTGTTTAACACCCGTTTTTGCTACAGACGCACCACAGGCGATGGACACTGATGATACATGAGATGAAATGATATATTGGGAAAGGATTTATTTTTAAGGAAGGAAATGTTCCAGTCCTAAGTTTAGGGTACCTCCCCGGCATTTGCCATTTATGAGCACTGAGGAAAACATGGAAAAAACCCCAGTCAGGGAGGACGGTCCTGGCAGGATTCCAACCGCAGACCTCCCGCTCACGAGTCCGCGATTTAACGACCTCGGCCACCCGTGGCGGTTTGAACGAGTAAAGCACTTGTTACTGCGATAATAAACTGAACAGCTTCTTTAAGTTGCGAAATGAATACTCGAAAATATACGCCATTCTTTAAATAAGACTGCAACTAGCTGCCTATGTTGTCCATGGTATTGGTAAATCATTAAAAATGCATCTCCCGTTGAGAAATGGAGGCAGTCTCCTAAGAGTGTTGGGTCTCTTGGTTATTTTATGCACACTACATCTTAATTTTACCATAGGGAGTCCAAAGGTCCTTAGCGGGCCCAAATTCTAATAACTTTATCTTGTTTAAAACTTTTCCTAATTTCAGTCATAGAAATAGTTGGCTATCGTAGAGTTCTGTTTAAAATTGTCTAACACTTTACACAGCCATGTAATTATGGGCATCAATGTCAACTCATAAAAAGTTGGTCCCGTGATTCTTTCGCCATAAGCCAAACTTGGGTGGGGCCACTCATTAAGAAAAGTTGGTTTCTCACAGAACCGATTACAATAATTTTGTGAGTTCACATAACCATGGAAATGGAGTCAAACCTGGCTTGAGAAGAAACTACAGTCTGGGTCATACATTCAAAATCAGTCACAAAAACCCAGAATCGCTCCGTTAGTTCTTGCATGAATCATTTTGTATTGCTTAACTGCTTTCTGGCAATGGAATTCTAAAGTCTTCTTAGTTTGAAAGATGCCCAAGAGGTTTTGTGAACATTTTCCAAAGTATAGTCAATTTCACTTTAGGCTTCTTCCGTGAAAACTTCAAGGTAACTTCCTTTTTACACTGAACACTTCCATCTGCTGAAATGTATTACAAAGATAATGAATTATTATATGAGTTAAAGCATTAACATGTGGGAATTTTCCTCAAATAATCTTCGAACTCGACGCTCTGGCCGTTAACTAAAATAAGTACAAGCTGTTTAATACCTACCTACAACGTATTTTGCGGTTACATACAGATGTTCATCTCGCAAAGGGCACCTCTCTACAAAGCAAGCCACTCGCTTACAGCTTGAAAAACGTGTAATTCTCTGTGTAAGTCCAGATTTCCTATGGGCTCTAGCACGAACCTATAAACGAAAACTGTTCAAGGAATTTCTGCCTCTTTAAAACGAAACTGTTGTCTGTACGACTATCGCATAATTTTTATTAAGATTTATTTTGTTTTGACTCAGATTTGGAACTTCTACAGAATATACGAAATAAATGTCTATGTGGCTTGAACCGTGAATTGCTGCAATTGACAACATAATTTGGAACTCTTATCCATTGCATTCCGAAACATATGTATAAGCAAAGTAAACTGCGACTTCTTATATTGTACTGTGAACCATTGATTATACAGTAATTGAAATAATTAATATTTGTAATTTCAGAATCAGCAATTCAGTAATTATGTGTATGTTATGCATTTTATTTCAGTGAAGGAGCTTTAATGACATAACTCGTATAGAATTAATGTTGTATAGTGTTTAAATGCGTTCATAAAGTCCTTTGGTAAGTTTTGGTAATAATTAAGATATTACATGTAGTAATATAGCAAAGTAAGAAAAAACTCACGTCTTTCTCCGAACACAGTAAGACTTGGCAAAAGTCGGACAATACAAGTTAATCCCTTCTGACGTGCAGCTAGGGTTGGAAATGCCCCCGCCTCAGGACATAAACCGGCCTGTTCGGTGGCAAAGTTACAGGTATCCCAGTAAAAGAGTCGTTGACAGTAACGTATGAAATCTGTTTAAATTCATCTTATTGACGAATAGCGGAGCACTTGTCTTTACCAAAGTTGTCCCGCGAATAGAAATGAAATTCAGTGAGGTAGGCACACCGACCTATAAGTGACGCTAACACAAAATTGGGGGGAGTATTTCGCGCTATTGCCCATGGATGGCGTCATTTTGTATTGTGTATAAAAGGGATAGATTTTACTCAAAAGTGGCGCAGTCTCAAAATTTTCCGGGCCCAAATACGTGTGACTGCCATTGCCCGGAGAGTAGCGGAAGAGCGGCCTAAGTAACAAGTACCAGTTGCGGCGAAAACAAAACTTGAGTGTCACTCAATTGAATTTTGCACTCGGCACCATTTTGGTTAACGCAATAAACGTGTTTGCCAAGATTTCCTTGCCTGTGGTTTGCGCGAGGCGTGAGTTTGCCTGAATATTCATGTTAAGGAGAATAAATGATATAAATGATATCAGCAAGTAAATAACGAAGTGTTATTTATCGTCACCTTTTGCATCGGAAACCCATTCACTCAGTCCCAGCTGATTCCGCCAAAATTCAGCGAAACACCCTCGAGAGAGTTTCATCGAAGAAGAGTGGGGAGGGGGTGTGCAGCACCGTGTTGAAATCTGCGATCAACGGGCTTAATTATTTACCGTTGCAACCATACAGCACAATTCCCACCCCCAGCGTAATAAATAACAATTCAATTGCAATATGATAAGTCACAGAATAAGCCGTTTTCCCCGTAAAGGCAAGCAGCTGAAGAATTGTGTACAGCTTTCAATTCGCAGATAAATAAATGAAGAGGGATGAAACATCAGCACGGACTACCTACATATTTTTTTAATTCTTTTTTTTTTTTCAATCGATGTACTCGGCATTACAGTACGTATAAGACACGAATTTTGGAATTTATAGCTGATGTAATGTAAATCTCGCAAATTTCTAAACTTGAATACATATATAAAGCAACAAAATATGTGCAAGATCATTTGACATTGATTTTAAGGGCAGACACAGAATGACCGACAAAATCACTTCAATTCTTTCCAACTTCGTTCAGTAAGTTTTTTGTGTTCTAATATAAACTGCTCTAGCTTTGGACATTGTAGCTGTGAAAAACTAGCAGGTTACAATTCTCAGAGCTCGTAGCAGTTTGGAGAACCCAGTCGACACACCTGGAAGATACCACGAACGATTAATACTAAGAATGCCTCAAATCCTTATTTATAAGGTGCAACAATCTGAAGGCACTGTTCAAGGATTCGTTGAATAATCAGAGGGTGTTGACCTGAATTCGCAAACTCAAAACGCATGGACCAAGGTGACCAGTCGCCGGCTCCACCGATGGACAGTTTACCATTGCATTTCTACTCGCACAACTTCGACCAATAACAACATGTACACAGCATTGGTTGTATTTCATGAGTGCTACAGGAGATGTTCCAAGTAGTGCATATCTGCAATCGTACATTTTTGACATCTTTTAATAAAATTTGCATTTACTTGTAACAGCTCTATTTCCGTAATTCTCTCAACTTTTGCCTCATTTTTCATTTATTTTCTATACAATATGGTATTACTGTGGAATTAATTATTTTCTCTGTTACTTCACTAACACGTTGTAATCTATAACATTGGCACACCAATAGTCCGTGATAATACAAAGATTTGAGTAACACTGATATTCAAAATGGGTTAAAATAACAGCAAACTGCGACTGACTATTCAAGTGCAGGCAGCAACCGTGTCTTATTATGACAGCTGACCAGCGCCCGCTGAGCTCAGTTTTTTTAATAGTGTTTAACGCCCGTTTTTACTACAGAGGCACCACAGGCGGAGAACACTGGTGATACATGAAACAAAATGCTATATTGGGAAAGGATTTTCTTTTTAAGGAAGGGGTTTCAGGCCTAAGTTTAGGGTACCTGCCCGCATTTGTCATTTATGAGGACTGAGGAAAACCGGAAATAACCTCAGTCAGGGATTCGAACCCCAGAATTCCCGCTCACGAATCCGTGCCTTAATGACCTCGGCCACCCGTGGCGGTTTGAGCTCAGCTGCGGATATAAGACAAGTTACCTGGTTTTTAAGGCAAGACTATACCGAAATTAAAAGCGCTTTTTTGTTTTTGTGAAACTTAAATTATACATCAACATGCAGTGTAACAAAAGTTAATTGTGGCTTGGTTAGTCCGTAGCGTGCGAATTTATATCTTTGCGTTGTCTTTAGGTTTTATTATTATTATTATTATTATTATTATTATTAATATTATTATTATTATTATTATTATTATTATTATTCACACTTTTCGGGGTTTAGAAATTGAACATGATGGAGTTTTCAACAGAGTAATTCAAAGATTCATTGAATATGAAAATAAGGTATATCAATAAGATTAAATTTCCCTTTTTTAATTATACAAATATGTTCAAATATTTTGAATTATAATGAAAAAGTATGATAATACGAAAAGTAAAATATTCAAGACAATTCAAATAAAGCCAGCAAAATAAGTGCATTGAGTAAGCAAATTATTTTATATAGTATAAGCTTTTCATAATTATTTCATCATAAAATTGCTCTTATTTCATGACTCCGATCAATTAAATACTCCCAATATTTATTAAATATATAAAGATAAATGTTTACTAAACTAATAGCATGTTTAATGAAATTTCGTATGCACTTAAACACACACACCTGCAATATGCATGCAAAATTTCAAAAAGTTCCATTCAGAAATGTAATATTTTTAAATTTCACAGCAGATTTGCATTTATATTAAAGTACACTAAGGAATTAAAAGTGTTACAATGATGAGGGGAAATACACTAATTTGAATAGTACCAAGCTTTAGCCTAAAAAATCAAGCACAACTAAGATTTGCGCATCACTGTTTTACGAAAATATATGTATGTATGTACCTGAAACGTGATATTGAAACCGACATGGGAATATTTTATTATGTTTGAATGCGAAATATATTTGTTGGTATTAAACAGAAATTTACTGGTAGTTTTCTCGGGAAAGCCTGATATTTTTCAAAATCCTAATTGTGTTAAAGGCATTAATACTATGTGAATACCTTATGTTACAGTTTCATTTTTCTAAGATCTGTGATCTTTGTGGAATTGGATCGCTTGCACAACAGAGCAGAGAAGATGGTAGAATTATTTACCTCTCTCGGCTAAACGGGCAATATATCGCGGAAACACGTTCTGATTTACATGATTAAGTTCGTCCACTACAATGCATCCATTTCATTGCTACATCCCAGTTCCGTTTGCATGTCACCGGACCAGGAAATTCAAATTAGTGAATTACAGTTTTAGAAGCAGGCAATTATCAAGAAATGTAAATTTCGTATTTAAAATAGCACAGTTTGCACAGAAAAGTACGTTGTTGTTTTTCAACTGTCTGACCATCTTCGCGAATTAATGTATACTACCGTGAGACCGGCTTCAAAGACATGAAAATGAGGGAAACTGGGCTGAAGTATAGGAGCCGCCAGTTGCGCCTTTGAAACACCGCGAGAGAGTGCAAGGTTTATAAATAAAGTTCAATATTATAGTACACCAAACTGTTTATATAGTTGAACATTTTAGCTTCAACTGGGTGTTCTTGCTGGTCATAACTATCTTTCCATTTGACTTTCTGTGGTGTCTTACTCTTCTTTCCGCAAGTGTATATTTTATTATCAATATTGAGCTTTTTGACAAATGGAACTAAGGAAGCTATCCTCAACTACATGGGGTTTCTGAAAATATTCTTTCATTGCTAATATTAAATGCTCAAACGCTTCACCTTTGAGACTAAAAAGCAAATCGTAATCTGCAAATGTGTATTTACTTTTACTTCCTCTTAACAGACATTTGAAGTTCAGGCACAGCTTTAAACAGCGACATGAAAAAGAAAAAGAGAGAACACTAACACAAGTAATTTCCATGTTTTTAAGAATTCATTTTCAAAGTATTATATTAAAAATAATTTTAAAATATTCAACAAAATAAAGGAAAATAACTGAAAATAGTCTTAATTTGGGTACTTTTTTTTTTTTCTTTTTCCATTTGCAGTAACCTCAAGTAACAAATAATTGACAGTACTGAAGACATATTTAATCGTTCATAAAGCTCCTTCAGTATTTTATTCATCTGCACAGAGTGGATCCTGGTGGTCTAGTGGTAATCATACTTGCCTTGTAGACCCATAATCGCAAGGTTCAATCCCGACCAGAGTCGATGGATTTTTTTCCGGCGTAAAAATTCTAAGTATGGCTTCATTCGGAAGGGAAGTAAAGCCGTGGGCCTCGTGTCGTACATTTACGGCATGAAAAAGGACCTCAAGCCTGAAAGAAGAGGCCTCTGAGCAAAATTTATCTGCAGTTTCACGCCCTGAATTGAATTGGACGCTGATGACGCGAGATGTTAAAGAGCTCCATAAATAAAACATATCTGCAGAGAAATGCATTTGAGTTTTATGGATATTTTTCCTTGCTAACATTTTATATCTGTAAAGCAGAACTCGTTCGCCTATTACCGCAAACGCCACGCGTGGCCGAGGTCGTAAATATGGTCAAGTCTTTTATGCACTGTATAATACGCGCCTTTATCCAACTTTCTGCAAGATGCTGAAGATATTAAGAGAAGCAGTTAAAAGAAGGCATAGGTCTTCCATGTGGCTGTCCAGACGAAATGATTTATGCCCCAAACGACTTCGTGGACTAGACCTCATAAAAGCTCAATGGGAGATATATCTTGAGTACTTTCAACGTCTGCTGCAAAGTTCTTCACGTGATGATCTTATTTCATTTGTTCATAGATTTACAAGATGAAAAACACAAGGTTTTCAGTAAGCTTAAGATCAAAGAGATTGAAAACATTGACTGGACATGCAGAGGACCAAGGAAATAACTTAGAAAACAGGCTTTGTATTTTGGTCTTCGCACACTTGAAGAGGTTTTTTTATTTGTTTATTTAATTCAGGCTTGAGGTTCTTTATCGTGCCGTAAATGTACGACACGGGACCCACGGCTTTACTTCCCTTCCGAAGGAAGTCATACTTCGGATTTTTACGCCCAAAAAAATCCGTCAATCCTGGCCGGGTTCGAACCCGCGACCTTGGGTTCCACTTTGACAGGGAGAGAGGTACTGAAGTCGATACTGAATACAAAGTAATTATGGATAAGCATTAGGAAAGATCTTTCCATCTCTGAAGTGATAAATGCTCTGAAAATGTAATGAAGTATCTCGGCAGTTCTGACAGTACTTGGAAGATGACCTAGCACAAGCATTTACCTCCTGTGATGGGTCTGAAACTCGGGTCATGTGCTAGGATATTGTCAGAAGAGTGAACTTCAATGAAACACACGCCATCATAGAGTTAGATCAGCAATTTGCTTCAAACGAAAATGGAAGTGCTCGAAGAAGTCCACTGGATCAACAAGAGGAGCGGACATTGTAGCCATTGATCGGTTGCACTTGATCCCATCATCAGGTTTGAAGAAACTTAGCTCAGTTACTCAGGTTGATTTGCAGAAGAACATTCTACATCTGAGTGAAAGTTGAGAGAGTGGCAGGGGAATTGTGACCTCCTACACTTGGAATATTTTAAAGGAATTGGGGATACTTCATAAATGTCTTGAAGACATCTGCTTGCAATAATAAACAATTTTAGCTTACTATAACACCATACGTACTACCCATAAAATACACTTTAGGCCACAAACAATAATTATTTGCATAATTATAAGCGTTTTAGCTTTTCAGAAGAAATTTGTTTTCGATTATAAATATCGGTACCTTCTGGAACCGTTGTTTAACACCTGGAATTTTTTAAGATGTACATTATTCAAGTATTCAATTACTAGTTACTTTCAATTTCAGGATACTGGTGTTGTAAACGTTATACATGGTCTGATGTATAAATTTGTTTGTAATTAATAACAATTTGTGTGGACACATCCACTGGACTTACCCTTACGTGGGTCATCTTCGAAACTCTCTGCCCAAATGAAATTCTTTTGATCAGTACTAACAATAGAATATGTAGAGGCAGATTTCCTATACACATCATTAAGGCATTGATAAATATCACTGGATGAAAAGTCCTCCTTTAATTAAAATTTTAAGCACTGTTCTGTGTTAACTTTGAACACCAAAATGTTTTTGCAACACATCTAACTTAGTACATATGTAGGCCTACCCCTGGATCTCTATAAGAGAATCAACTTTATTTAGTAGCAAGCCCTTGCCTGTAGAGATGAAGCAAGTTCATATCATGATACAATTTGTTTCTCTCGGTCTATCAGATACCCCTGGAAGTGTTTTCTTCTCTTAATAAGCGGAACGAAAGGAATACAAGTAGGTGCAGGTTTCTTATGAACTTTTCTCATCCATATTTCTTTGTTCGTCTAAGTTAAACCTCTCCGTGAGACTGCACGAGGTTTTAGTTCCTTTTTGCTCTCATGTTGTTTATTCTAAATACATGCTCTCTGACTCAGACCCGTCGTAAAATGAACTGCGTTGGAATGCAGACAGGTTACAAAACGTTGGCTGCTAATAGAATGATTTATATGTTCGTTAACTTTTTATCTGCGAAACCTAAGCGGAAGGAAAATCGTCATAAATGTGTTCTTGGAAATTCTGTCTTAAAGGATCGTAAAATTCGACAGCAAAATAATGCATGCTGGCAGAATCGTTGAGCTCAAGAGCAAAGCAAACTATAAGTGGAAGAAGAGGTATAATTTAGCAGTGCCGCTGGCAACCCCAAGTAGTTAAGACGGAACTTTTAATAATAACCATTTCCATTATTCATAGTCCATTAAGATTAACAACTTTTCTGGTAGATTCCCTAAGCTGGAATGTAAAACAAGAAAATAACTTATTTTTCGCATTCCTACGTCTACGGAGGCCGATCAAGACAAGAAGGGCCATATGTAAGAAGTTACTGACACACTCAACTTCTTTTGAAGTTACATCCTTCATTTTGTATGTTGCAAACCTTTTCCAGCGCATCTGCTAATTTGCTTGAAGCACTGTCAGATAGTCTGCAGCATCCTAATACTTGGAGGTTCAGGGAATATGTTACAATATTAGCATCGCTCCGATATAATTCAAATAAAATAAGTTACACTTCTTTTTCAGTGCAATAGGCACAACTAATCGCACTAGAGATAATAATAGACCTTCGTCCCTAGTGCCATTTTCATAGACAACTTTCAGTTCTGCGCATGCTTTTAAACTCAAACATCAGACCCATTAGTAGCAATTTGCTTGCGACTTTGTTGGGAATGCAGGCTGTTTGGAGCTCTTATTTGCTGTTTTGCTTCTAATTTGATCTATTGTTAACTTGTAATTTTTCCAGTTCCTGTGATATTAAAATAATGTCAGAGGTGCCACCGTACATAATCACGAGAGGAAGGTTTATACAAGAATAATTAACTGCTCCGATGAAGAGATTACTGATAATGTCCTAATTCCTGTAAAGAAGGCGACGGAGAGCCAAAATATTAAAAATTAACGTGTATGTGGAAAGAATCAAGAAACAGAAAAATGTACAACAGAGATATGTTAGACCTAAGCGTAAAAAGAATTTCGTTTCGCAAAATTTTAATATTTCACATGAACATTACCACAACTTACAACATTGCTCCAGAACTATGTTGTCACAGAGGTGAAATCTCTTTCCCTTCATCCCCACTGAGCCCGGTCTATTTTTTACCTCTTGCACAGTACTCATCTCTTATTTCAAAGACATAATTTTCGCCAAATTGTTGAAAAATTCAACAATTATTTCATCTTGTATTGAACAATTCAACAATTATTTCATCTTGTCAAAGATATTTTGCTCAAAAAGAGTCCAAAACTATTTAATGGTTGCCATTTTAAATGGTAATATCGATATCACCTAACACGAAAACTAACATTTATCCCATTAAGAGCAGTGTAGACAAATTATGAAGATTACATGTGAGGAAAACAATTATCAATGGGGAAATGTACCCACGACCTTCGTATTATTATCACGAGGCTCTGGCTAACTGAGCAGAGCTACATGTACATCAAGGAAATTATCCGCCTAAAGTAACCCGTCTACTAAAATCGTAACCAGTCGGATTTCTTCGCTACTGTTCGGGACAGCAACCGCAGGACGGTGTCGGTATGTATGGTAAAGTATTATAACGTTTAGACATCTACCCAAGTATTCTTGTTTACACTTAGCAAGCAACCACATGCGGTCTCTTATACCGCTGCGTATACCAAAACCACATACATACAACCATTTATGTTCTGGAGCAGCAAATTGTAAAACGCTATTAGCTTAACAGAATTTTACTGTCGGAAGTCAATATACAATAGTCTTTGGGAGTCAATTTGAGGATACATTGGTGTATCGTAAATGTGACAGCTTTGGAGTTTAACCAACCTAATTAGCATGAAATTATTAAACTAAGACACAAGTATGCTGAATTTGTGATATTTAGTAACATAATAACAACCGCTGTTATTGTATGTAAAATACTTGTAAATTACATGACTTTCCTACTAGTGCCCAAACTATATGGTTTATACAGCAAGAAATATGGGAGAATTGGGTTCGGTTAAAGTACAATGGAAAACAGACTTACAGCATTTAAACAGGGCCAGTCAAATATAAACCGGAATTTTATTGTAACAAAATTTAATAAATATGAGACACATCTCATTTTTGTACATAATTTCCTTATTTACAAACTCATATTTCTCAGCGGATAGGAAATTTTCAATCCTATTATAGAGGAAAAGGGTAGGGTTGGCTTCTAGCCAGTTGCGACCGAATGGTTCCGCACCTTCGCTAGTGTCGAGTTGCCGACCTCCCAGTCCGAACATAAGGCGATACGTCTGCGCTATAGGAGGGATGTTCCGATGCTCTCCTGTGGATTTCCACAACTTTTGGAATCGGTTGGGGTACTTTTCGCCCATAAGCACAAGTTGCATTGGCTGTTTGACGTTCATGAAGAAATACGACGAACAAAATCATTGGCAGTCCCAGAGAACCTTCCCGGCTGACAGGCGAGGTTTCGCTCTTTACCTCCACTCCATGGTCGCTTGCTGTATAGTGATGTACCCATGTTTCATCGTAGTTAGGATTCGATGCAGAATCATTTCTTCTTGATACACTCCCACTCGTGCAGCTCTTTGAGAATTGAGGAACCCGCCTTACCAATGACCCCAAGGCATCTGAAATTATATAATTAAGCACTTGCTTAGCTTATCCCAACCTCAGTAGGGATTTCAGAAATCGTCAAGCATGGCTCACACTTGTCGACTTTAGTGCCTTTCATTTTTCACCGTTTCTCGTCCTTCCATCAATATTTTCTGCCACTCATACACTTGTGTCTAGAGAGCGTTTATCTCCAAACTGCGTCTTGAAATTTTAGGCGGTTCGTCCTTCTGCGCAATCGACGAATGCACCTCTTGCCGGGACACGATGCTACTTGACAAAGGAAACAACTTTGCGAGGCGACAAGATTTCCCCCTACTGCTGAAAACTCCATACAATATCTCAAAGTCGTGTTTCGTTCTGCACAACTCACAAGCGGTGAAATTCAAATTCCGGTTTATGTTTCATTAAAAGATGTTGCGAGTAGAAAATAAAATGGTGCTTATGTTTATTAAACCAGATTTCAATGCATTACCTCAATAAATGTAAATAACATTCCAAACAATTAGCTAAAATACAGGGCACGTTGACTATCTTTCTTATTGTGCTATTACTGGTGTTTGTTCTAGAGGAATATTGATTCATTTGCCCTTGTCCGATATAGTTCCTATCACCCATAAACAGTTTCGCTTATTTAGGTACCACAACTTTCAGCAATTTCGGCGTATGGTCCTAAACAATTGTCAGTACTTGCAGTAATTTCACTTTTCGACATGTTTTATTACTAATATTTTAGCATGTTCTCCTAAATATGTTGCCACAGTTATCAGCATCTTGGTGCCAGCAGTTCATTTTTTTCAACCAAAATTGTCTTCACATACTTTCGCGGTTATATTTACAATATCTCCCATTCAATTTGCGGCGTTCTTCTGTCAAACATTTTCACCGGTGATCGTAAAGTCATTCCCGTGTTGGATTCTATGCTCAATTTACCACGTACACCTATATTTTACTCCGTTACTGCATACCAGCGGCTCAAGAGCAAACGTATCCCTTGCACTTGCCTGTTAGTAATACTGAGGTTGTTAATTTATCTTCAGTTATACTTTCTAATGCCAATAGATCACTTTCACATAAAGGATAATCTTTAACCCCAACTCCTAAATTTAGCTGCCTTAAATTACTTTCCCGTTGGACAAAATGTTGCCAGAATTTAAGATGGCATTACTGTAGACCAACTAAATCAATTCAGTCTGTCAGATGTCACTCTCTGCATTCTCAAGTTTAGTCCTCCCTCTTAAATTTTTTATTTAACTGGTACTTTAGTAATTTTAAATTTGTAGATAACATCGCCCAGAAGGACAACTTAGCTTTAGGCGAGAATTCAGGATTAAAAATGTTATCTAATAATTCTGATATTCTGATCCTCAGTAGTATTATAAAATATTTCCTCTTGCAATGGTGAAGTTTACAGACAGCTTGATGATGTTACTTATTATGAAGCATTGTCTTCCGACCCTACTCTCAAGCCTAATCAAGACAGTTTTGTTTATCGCTTCCTCTGGTATTGCAGGACTTATTTCGGTTCGAACCCGGCCAGGATCGATGGATTTTTTCGGGCGTAAAAATCCTAAGTATGGCTTCCTTCGGAAGGGAAGTAAAGCCGTGGGTCCCGTGTCGTACATTTGTGGCACGAAAAAGAACCTCAAGCCTGAAAGAGAGGCCTCTGAGCAAAATTTGTCGGCCGTTTCACGCCCTGAGTTGAATGGGACGCCGATGACCTGAGCTGTTAAAGAGTGTCCTTAAATAAATCAATCAAAAAAAGGACTTATTTCTCCCAAGACATTTTCTCCCTAAAATTCATAATATTCAGACCGCCCGATAGTAGCCAGTAGCCCCCCTCTCCACCGAACACATTTCTGACTTAGTAGATTTTTTCTATGGTTGGCAACGGTTACATCCAGGCCACCCTGTATCAAAGAGTCTTATCATTTTTGAGAATTATGAAATTTGACCCTTTGGCACATCTTAATATATTTCTGGCCACTATCGATGTGACGTCACTTTATCCTAACATTCCCCACCATGAAGATTAGCAGGTATTAAGACATTTCTTGTACTCTCAAGCACGTCCTCATGCCCCTTACACGGATTGAATTAGTCATTTAGCCAATCTGCTTCACACTTACAATGCACTTCGTTTTGATAATAATTAAAAGCACTGCAATACGCACCAGAACGGCACCATCTTGTGCCAATCATTTTATGGCTCGCTAAGAGAAGGAATTCAAGTCAAAATCTCTTTCGATGAGACATATTGATGATATATTAGTGCTTTGAACCCAAGGCTCAGAAGTAGTTCCTTACCAATCTTAACTCCAACTGTTCGGTTAAATTCAGTTCTTCTGTTTCTCCCAGTGCTGCTACAGTTCTATATATTGCAATGATTCTTTTCTTACGTCCGTGTACATTAAACGCACCAATTTGCAACAGTATTTTAATTTTGATAGCTATCATCCCCTGCATACTAAAATAGCTAGTCCATTTTCTCTTTCAAACAGCGGTCTTCGTCTTTGTAACTACTTTTCATCTCTTGGTACCTATATTTAAAACATAGCTCATTAGTTTCAAGACCAAAAATATTCTTCTTGCCTTTTACAATCCCGTATCATACCAGTACACAAAAAATTACGATAGAAACTAAAAACTTCCAATTGAAAATTCAATAATCTTTTTATTGCTTACATGTGTAAAATTGAAATCAAACCTATTTTGAAAGAATGTCACGATACTTTATTAATGCATTCATCTTTAAGTGAATCTTCTTATTTTTTACAGGTCTTACTTTTAGAACATTCTCTAATCTTAAAAGAATATTTCGCCGCAACCTATCCCATCCAATTTACCCTGTCCAGTCAGAGGCTCATGTTCGTGCTAAATCTGTGCACTAATTATCCTATGTCACTCGTTCTACAGCCACAATTTATCCAGATATTTAATATTATTTCATTTGCTAACTGTGTCTCTAAGAATTAATTGTGCGTGCGCATGTGTGAGTTATTTTGTAAGCTCTGCAAAATGTTTTATATCGGCTCTACTGTTATTTCGCTCCGTATGAAAAATCATAGGCGTTCTGTTAAAACCAAGCCTCCCTTGCCTCACGTGCCCTATCCCATTGTAAGGGTTTTTATGATGCATTCAATACACTTTTTGATGCGTTATCACTTATGAACCTGAAAGTTGCTTCCGAAATATGGAAATAGCGACTACATTTTAGCACAAAGCGCGTACCCCACTTTTTAAATCTTATTTGTTAATATTCTAATATTCCCTTTCTATTTCGTTATTATTATTTTTAATTTTAACGGTTTTTTTCTTTATGAAAATATGTCATAAACATAAACATAATTGCGCTATTTTTGTAAGTTATTCTGTGTTTTATCAATTACAGCTTCTTTAGTTCTTGTTATTTCAGCTACATTGTTTCAAGAGCTACTTTATTTTTCATTTTTATTGTACTTTTAATATATGGGACAAGTCCTAATAATTTATTTTCCTGGAATTAAGATTACAGCTATGCAGCTGTTTATTTATGTTACATTAATAAAATACGGTGAGGAATGCGGTACTTAGAGTTGACTCAGGAAAACAACGTCGTAACATTTCTGCAATCTCTTTCAGTGCATGTTTAGTGCTAACAGAGAACAGGTGTTAAATTGCAAGTAATTAATCCATTTCTTTATTAAAACACTCTCTATATTCTTAATAACATAAATGGAAATATTCATAGTTTCTGCTCTAGCTTTAATGTAGGAAAGTAACAGACAGAATGCTGGAGAATTACTAGGTATCTCGTGACAGTAAGTTACTCTTTACACGAAAATGGTAACAGTAGACACTTGGAGCTCGATGATATGGAGCAGGTCATTAAGGTTTGTCCTACTGTTTACAGTCTGAGACAAATATTACCAATCAAAATATACTACATAAGTTTTGTATTATGGGATTGTAACGTAATCAATTATATAATTTCAATTTCATTAAACTCATTTTGTTTACAGTTGTGTTTGGATTTCTTTTACGGTTACAGTTATTTTCCAATGATCATTTAATTTCTTTATATATACATTTTTATATTGATTTTCGTAAAATTATGTTCATCTTCAAGAGCAGACGGACATCAATTATGTTTGACTACTCTCTCACCTATTCTTTGAATAAAAGTTAATGTGGTTAACTAGCAGTACAGATAACGGGCTGGGTCGACTGGATGTTCTGTACTTTAACTGCACGACTTTTCCTGAAGGAAAATATATTCTCCCTTCTGTCAGAAATAACGCTGTAACCTTTGACAACGTTTACGAGCTCACACAGACGCACCCAGGCAACATAACCAGAACTAGGCAAATGACAAATGTTAGGGGCACTAGGAGTAAGTTTTTGGCCTCTTTTTTTTTTTTCTGCAGATGGTACCTTGAACCTTTGGGAGCCCACAGGAAGTCAAAATTATCCATGCTCCCTCTCCTTTGGGGCTCTGTAGCCTTTTGAAGAGCTTCCCGGTGGTATTTTAAACCACACCGTTTCTCAGGATATAGTTTTATAAAACAGCGTTTTTCTCAAAACTTCAATTTCACACTTTCAAAATACCCCACGCGTAACAGTTTCTGTTTAGATTCAATTAAAATTTCCGAGAATGTGCAGCAGTACCAATTGTAATAGTCTATAAAACAAAATATATTCTACAACCGATGATAACTTCAAAAAATTATGTTGCATGAAAAAATATTAATTTTAAAGATTTAAATTTCTTATAGATTTAAAATGTATCACAGTTCACTCAAATTTATTTAAAATATCTTTTTTTTTTACAATTTTTATGTGGTTCAGAGTTCTAATTGCAAAAATGCCAACCAATTTTCTCAACACATGACCCGCATGGGACATTTTGGTTATGCGACAAGTTTACGTGATAAAACTTATGAAATAATTTATAGTAAAGCATTTATCCAATTTGAATTAAATTTGGAATACGCATTAACTTAACAGCAATGAAGTCATAGTAAAATTTTCAGAAAAAAGGCATACAAATGTGTAGAACTTTGAAAATTCACTCCCAGTGTCCTTTAACTGTTTAGTTCATACTGAAAATAAAACATTTCATTTATAACCTGGAATAAAAGCACGGTTCGGACTCAATTTGTAACATTCTGTTTATGTTGATATTTCTTTGTAATTTCGGTAAAAATTGTTCCATATCTTTATTTTGTGCTTTAGTGAAGTTAAATTTATATCAGCATGCAGTAAGCAAAAGTGGTGGCTATCTTAGGCCGTTTCATGAATATAAATCTCCGCATGGGTTAATTTTCTTAGAAAACACTTTTTTAATATTTTTCAGCACTTACAACACTTCATGTGATGTAGTTCTATCCCACAGGCACTCACAGCTTTACAGTACATATAAGGAAGGTACGCCAACAATTCTAAATTTAGCATCTTAGAATTAAAATAATATTTACAGAAACGTTTGCTTTAGAAACAATTCAAAGAATGTTAAGGAACTGAATTATAGTTGGAAATTGCGTTATTTATAATAGTATATAATATTCAGAACAAAAATATTCATTATTAAACAAGCAATATTTTATCACACAGATTGCTTGAATTTTATAATATTTGTAATAAATAGTTGGCAATAAAATATTTAACTATAACAAAAAATTTCACAAATATTCCTGTCATAGAAGCGCACACTTCTAGTGACGATTTTAACTCGCGGAATTCATTTCATTTGAATGTGGGATCAGATCAACTGCTTTCCTGTCGGTTCGGTTTATGCTGTGCACAGATATTTTCCCTGAAAAATAAAAGAGAAGTAATGAAAAAAAAACTTTTTTTTTCTTAAACTAATAATCAAAACATATCAAGCAGTTATAGCATTTGTGGCTTTATAGTTCACTTTAGTAAAATTTTGCAAACTCATTCTCCTGAAGGTTCGGCAGCCAATGCATTACTTGCGAAGCCTAAAAGGTCTTGGTCGTCGAAAGTTTTTATAATAAAAAAATAAAAACGCTATGCTTTTAATTATACTTTCTTTGTTCTTCACTAAGTGTATTTGTTATTTTTGTATAAGATCATCATTGTTAAAATAACATGAGAGGCTTATATTACGGTTCATTGTTTTATATTTTTAATCTGATGGCTAACTTTACATGCAATTACTCTCTCTTTTACTAGAAACAATTGAATAATGAGTAGATGTTCTTTGGAGTTCATTTTCCGTTCTTGCAGATCTAAGCTGCTAATCCGAAGTGTGCCAATTTGAAACAGTTGCTTAAATGAATGTTTTATTCACGAATAGCTGCGTCCATATATAGAGTAGAAGGAAAGTCAGTGTCATAAGTAAAACCGGCAGTAATAGATGAACAAGAAACTGGAAGTACTTCTCTCCTCTCTCTCAGAGTAGTTCAGAAATAAATATTTTGTGTCTAAACATATAATGCTGTCTACTTATAGATTTAGAAAAAAAAACATGATTGTAGATACATATGTATTAGTTTATATAACCTTATTGTAAAATAAGTTCATGACAAGAGTTGTTCACTTTTTTAAACCTTTGTTAACAGCAACGCTGACAACAATTTTAAGTTTGGTGACATCAAATCAAATTTTGCTTTTATAAAGGTGAATTTACGTAAAATCGTGAAAAAATAACAAACGACATTATTTGTTCCATTTCTGTTTGTTTGTTTATTTATTATTATAAACGGAATATATTCATGAATTAAATACAACGGATAGCCAAGGTTTCGACTCTTTTTCATTTAACAATGGAATATCGTATTTGAAATTGTGGAAATATTTCTGTTGCTGAAACATTCTCAACTCTATTCCGACATTCATCGGCAGCTTCAGTGTACAGCAAAGCTCTCTTGGCAAAAGCAGCTGTGCCACGTCCTTGATAATATTTTAGAAGTATGTGGCACATTTTCACAACCACCTCCCAACGCTCAGTTTTATCCTAAATACTTGCACTCCTTAGATGCTGTTCTAAAACTATATTTTTCACCCAATTCTGCTTAGATACAGCACATTATTCGTTCAGCCCGACTGCAGATTCTTTTTCGTCTCTAATTGGGTTTTAAGTATTTTTAAAGCTTCAACGTCCCATTAGAAAGTTTAAGAAATTATGATGAAATTACTAATGGCGAAACCCAATTGCCCCACGTGTTACGCTCACCTTTATAGAATGAAGATCTACTCTGGGCAAAACCGAAAGAATCGAAGTAAAACCCGTTAGTTAATAAGTACACGCTAAAATGTCCGAGAAGGGGACCTTAGTGAGACATACAAGTATCGACCACTAGCGCCACAATCGAAAAGTGTTCTCCGAGTTTAAACTGTACTATAGCTCAACAAGTAGGGAGTGTTTGCATGTCATAATCACCTCATGATCAAATATTTTCGGCACTAAAATTCCAATACTTTGATTTATATTTGAGTTTCGGAAACATTACCACAGTAACGTATGATAAATGTATTTGTAAATACATTTTTGAAAACGGCAAGTGTTCGGGATAAGAAATAAAGAAAACGGCTAAATAGTTCTCACCCAGGAAACATTAGGTGACATTAGTTATTACTTGAAAAGTTTTCGTACATATTGTCTTTGGCGCCTTTTATATACAAAGAACTCTTTATTGTGGCTCTGTTAAAAGTCGTATAAATTGCTGTGCATCTCCTTTAAAAAAATAAGTAAATGTATATTTAAACGAGTTTATTATGCCGTTTGTATTACCCGTCTAGGGTGGAGCTGTAACCCCAACTAAAGCCACGCTAATGGCCTGTATTGGATCGCTTTGTCTTTCTCTCTGTGCCTATTACTCTCATAAACTTTTAAAATATAATGTATTTCGACTTCACTACATAGTCTTAAGCTGCATTTTCTACTGTATCATGCAGAATGAATCGTGTCAGTCCATGTGGTGTAGTGGTTACCATACTTGCCTTTTAAACCCAAGTTCGCGGGTTCAAACTCGGCCAGAATCGATGGATTTTTCGGGCGTAAAAATCCTAAGTATGGCTTCCTTCGGAAGAGCAGTAAAGCTGTGAGTCCCATGTAGTAGATTTGCGGCACGAAAAAGAACCTCAAGCCTGAAAAACAGGTCTCTGAGCAAAATTTGTCGGCCGTTTGACGCCCTTAATTTAACGGACCTGAGATGTTAAAGAGTGTCCATAAATAAACCAAATCAAAGCAAATGAATGAATCATTCTATTCTTTTCGATACCAAAGCTCAAAACTGCTGGGGGAAAAGCCTATACTTTTTTCACTTATATTTGGTAGCTCATAAAAGCAGTTTAAAATAAAGTTAGTTGGTTACTAACAACTTCATAACTTATGATATAAGAACTTTTTATAAATTTGTAGTCTTGTTAAAAGAAAGATTTGTTATCTTGTAAACCAACAATTATGACAGTTGATGCAGATCTGAATCGCTCGCAACAGAAGTTACCACACCTTCATGGCGGGATAACTTGAGATGAACCGCTGGCTTAAAAGTTCCAAATTACGTACACTATGTCCAAGTGAGTGAGTGATGTTGGGACTGTAACAGATGGGATAAAAATATTCACCGCGGTCACGCCGGTCCATGTTTGACAAGAGTTGCCCATATCGGACGAAGATTCCTATGCGGAGGCGTGACAGGTTTTCGGAAGCCCACCTTGTACAGCTTGATCGAGTTACTATTATTAGCCAGGTCAAAAGCGAAAACAATACATGTAATCTACACACGTACGCATATCATTTGTACTAGAATGTTTGGTACAGGCAGCTACGATCCAGGTCATTGCCATTCGGGACATCTGGAGTTCAGGACCAGTATGCAAACCTATAGAAATATTCAAAAGCATCATCGCAATGATTCATGTTTGCATTAAAATCTCTGATAAAACTCTAAACTTTCTGCTATACGTAATTTTAGATGATTAAACATTAAAAATATTTTACAAATACTTTACATTTTAAAATTACTTTTATCGGTATCCTTACTTACATCATTAAAATGCAAGTTTATTTAGAAACATCTTGAGCAAATAAAACGTTTCTGCATCTCGGTGTACAAGACTCTAATTATAAATCTTGTCCGCTTATACGATATATATAAATATTTTATAAGTATATGCTCGTTTTATGATAAACTTTTGTATACATTAGTGACATTTTGAAAGATGTGTATGAAAGACTGCACAATATGAGGTTCTTAATACGTTTTAAATGTTGTAAAAAACAATTTCTTAGAAAATTGGTATCTACCTTTTAATGCACAAGTATTAAGTTTATGGAATTCCTTCTTAATTCAAGAATATATTTAATAAAACACATTTGAAAATGTTTAATTTTTACAAACATTTAATTAAAGGCGCAATTTCTATTAATTTAGCCAGATCTAGTCCTGTATAAGGATCAATCAGTTTTCTCTCTGGGTACCTACGGCTTTCCTTAATAAGCTCTGTGCACAATCTTAGTCTTATACTTTCAATCTAGAAACCGGGACAGCTTTTCCATCGGTTAACAATTTGTGGACGAAAAATTTGCTCAATGGGATTTGCTCTCAACTCATGTATCATAATATTCTAATAAAATTCTCATACCGAAAACAATCGGAAAGGTACTACTGCAGATTAAAAAAAAAAAAAAAAAAAAAAAAAAAAAAGCGTACACTTGCAGAGTACGGGTAACATCGGTGGTACTGAATAAAACTGCATTCAAATTACGGCAAATTTGTTTTCGTCGACTACATTTACAGTGAATGTAGTTCATGCCACATATTTTTACCTGGTCACGGTTTATAATATATTGTTATCATGATAGGGAAAATGCCACTAAAACACATCAACTACACCCTCTCAGTAGTCGGTCCTGGTGGTGTAGTGGTTACCATGCCTCCTACGCCCAAGAACGCGAGTTCAAACCCGGCCAGGACCGATGGATTTTTTCGAGCGTAAAAATCCTAAGTATGGCTTCCTTCGGAAGGGAAGTAAAGCCGTGGGTCCCATGTCGTACATTTACGGCACGATAAAGAACCTCAAGCCTGAAAGAGAGGCCTCTGATTTGTCGGCCGTTTCACGCCCTGAATTGAATGGGACGCTGATGACCTGAGATGTTAAAGAGCATTCTTAAAAAAATCAATTAAAAAAAAACCCTCTCAGTTTTAGGCTATCTGCATCATGTATTGTATCCACTTAGAGCAAAAGTAAAAACTAACAACAGCTGGAAGTAAAAATTAATATTTAAAAAAGAAGAAGAAGAAGAAGAAGAAGAAGAAGAATTAAAATAAGTAAAGAGAACACCCTGGGATCGAACTTACGAACTGTTGCACCGCTAAGATAACATGCATGAAAACGCTTTCTTTAGAAAGTGTAGATTATTACAAATGTAGCTTACTGGGGTAGTTTTTTATGTAAGCACACACATTAAAGCTTATTTTAAGATGTACTTTTAGCATTAGCTACATCTGAAGAACGGTTTTATTTACTCAGCAAGAAATATTTCAAAAATGATTTTTAATTTGAGCATACAAAAACAAAAATAAAAATATTTAATTTGTATCCTACAAAACCGCATAATATTGTAAATCCGCATAATGACAAATGTAGCTGTTTTCTTTAAACAAATTTTATCATCTGACACAAATTTTCTGAGAGCCGATTTAAATGCACAAATCATAAAGAGTTCTTAGAAGCCATCTGCGTTCCAGAATTCTGACTGGCACTGACATGCTAACCTAGCAGATTGGAGATATGTAAGAGCGGAAGCTTATGACTAATCCTTGAGAGGGAGTGGGAACGGATGTTCCGTCATCACTTGACCACAGTGAGGCTCTGGAATACGATGGCGGGTTTGATTTACGGGCCTGGCGCATTCCACTAGGTAGATGGCGTTTATTTGTTCGACTGTGTGATTCAGAAATCATCTTTTAAGACGCAGTGCAACGTCAGAGCCTTCCTTCAGCTCCTGCCAGCCTTTGAAGGCAAGGTTGAGTACCCCACCCACCGTATCTCTCTTCAGCTGTTCATGCTAGATGCACGGGAAATGCGCTCTTCGTGTGTTCCGCCTTTGAAGTTGTACCACAAAAGAAAACAATAAAGTATACCTGCATTCATTTGTTTACGGAAAAACACCTGTAGTATTTTGTCAACTTCGTTATCAACATAGCTCGAACGTGTCCATACTTGCAGCCATGTTGAGCCTGGAGCCACTTGCATAGTTTTCCCCTTATTTTGAAACTTTACTAATGTACTTCTGCACATTGAAAATTCATTTGCATGAACTTCTAATTTTCACACATCCATTTCACAATTATAAAGCTTTCGAAGTAACTGAGCTAGAAGATTCTTGTTTTCGCCTTTAGCTAGAGGAAATTTTATTTTTACTGTTGGCTATGCTGTTGTAAATAGTGTGAAAGGATCCTAAATATGGTGTAGATATGCTTGGAACCAAGAGTTTTTAACAATTTTTCTTCGATTGCAATTTTCTTAAAACTACGTTTACGTATATATATACGCCTCTTAGAGGGAAATAATGCATAAATTGCTTTGAAATGTTCAGTGATGTTTCTAAATATAACAATGAAGTTACTGAAGCAGATTTATTAAGAAAAAGTGTTATATTCTAGGAATTCTAGAATATTCTTTATACAATATTTTGACAAAAAAATAGGCTTCAAATAAAATATTTTAATGCTTCTTCTAAAACTTAAATTAAACTAATTATAAAACATGATAAAATGTGTTCAAAATTTAGTAACACAAAATTTGCTGGTAACCACACGCTGCCCTCCCACGGCATTAAATACACAGTTTGCTATAGTGACATTTCATTTAAGTGAAACTTTTCAGCTTTCAGTCTCTTGCAGTGTATTTTCAAGACAAAAGCGTGTGCAATTAGATAAATGTATTTATAATGATAAAAAGTATAACTATTATTTTTTTAATTTCTACGTAAATATAAAAATATTACTACTTATACATTGAAAGTAACATTAGCATCTTGTGCAGATTTTGTCAGGAAAGAATGCACTATCCATTCCCAATATGACACAATGTTGATGTTGTTGCATTTATCTACCCTGTAATATTTATATAATGTGGCTGGTTTTTGTGTTAAATTAAATTTATATTGAAGCTACAAAAATACTTGACTGCTGTGGAAGTTATTAGTTTTAATGAATGTTCTTATTATACACAAGAATGAAGTAACTTAGAGCTATAATCGAATCATCAAATAAGACAAACATGACTGATTAATTGCTACAACTAACAGAGTAATAATTGAAAGTACAGAGTGATCATAAAGTTTAGATCCATTTTTGTGAAGAAAAAAAAATATTAGATTCAAAATAATACAGTAAACCCTAACACACAGTAACACATAATCCAACTAAGTTATTCCTCATGAGCTTTTCCACACATAACTTCATCGATGCACCACTTCATGAAACACCTTTTCTAGCATTGCAGGTGTGATGTCAAGCATCGTATGCGTGATATGCTCCTTTAAACGCTCAATGGGGTTGATTTTTTGAGTTTGTACACTTACCACTTATCGTATCCCCATGCAAAAAGATGTAAAAGTGTGAAATGAGGAAAACGTGGAACCCAAATCGGAGTAAAGCCCTACTAATGCAACTACGTGGAAATGTGACTTCCAGGTACTCACGAGCGACCTGTGCAAATTGAGGGGATGCTCCATCCTGTTGGAAAACCACCGTTTCCAAGATGACATCCTGCTGCAAGGTTGTATCGTTCCCACTCGAGGATTTCTTTTGACTGTTCATCTGTCCACATTCTGCAGTTATGTCGCTTGACCATGCCACATTTGTGGAAGGTCATCATCGCTAAAATGCACATTTTTGCAGCAAATTATCCTCTTCGATTGTCTGCAACAGGTGGGCACACATTGCTTCGTGACCAGCGTAGTCCTTCCTTTCCAGGTTATGTCGGATATGGAGATAGGCCGTTTTTTCAAGGTGTAATGGAAAAATGTTCACACTATCGGTTGTGATACACCTAACTCCGGACTTGGGCTCCTGGTTGATGCTCTTGGGCTATTGCTAATTGAGTTTCATTTGGCACACTTGACCTACCGAACGTTTTATATCCTGTACACTACTCGTAATCTTGAATTTCTGAACCAGTAGTCCGGTATTTGCCCTGGTGGGAGCGGGTTTACGGAATTTTCGTCCAAAGCCCGCTTGAACCTCCTGGTAAGTAAATCCTCTCTATCGCGCACACACTACAGCTATTATTTCCTCAGTGGATAGTATCTTTCAGATCATCTATAAAAAAACACATAACCAGTCGTTTTCTCAAAAATGGATCAAAGCTTTACAATTAACATGCATAATGAAAAATTGGTGGATTGTGTTGAGTCCAGGCTTTAATTGGAATTTTGTTTTATGGAAGCCTGAAGCTTCATTTGTAATTAGTCATTAAATATAATGTGTTTTTGATGTTCCAGGTCATGCCATAAGGGAGCACTATGTTCATCACTCGAAGAATGGGCTAATTAAGTCGAAGAGGCGCACTCCAGCTTTGTGGTTGTACTTTCCAGTAGATATCCCCGAGATGCACACCCATCATTACGTCGAGGTTGATCATGCCAATCTTAGACTTTTCGTGTCCTCCAGAGATATGAAGAGAAACAACCAGAAGTCCGATAACACTTTTGACATAAACGTGTACTTGGTACTGAGGTCACAACAGGAAGCAGAGAATGACCCCGATAATCAGAACCACCCCCGTGTCCTGATAGATCGACGCAGGATCCATCTTGAATCATGCGCTTCTAAATGGACAGAATTTGACGTGAGCACCGCAGCGCAGTCTTGGATATCAGCCAGCGATGACAACAACTTCGGACTGGAACTTGAATGTATGCAGTGCACTAATAGGAACGTGACTCTCATTGGTGGAGATGATCAAGGCAGCAACGGCTCTCTGGATGCAATCATCAACATCTTGACCAATGTACGGAAACCCAGTTCTAGACCGAAGCGCTCTACTGATGGCGGGGATCCCTTGTCCGCCGGGCACCGCAGCCGAAGTATGCAATGCCGTAAAGATGGTCAACGATGCTGCAGACATAATATGGAGGTTGTCTTCAAGGATCTGGAAGGATTTGAGTTTATTCTCCAACCCAAACGCTTCGATGCCGGCTATTGCAAGGGTCGCTGTCCCCCGCGCTACAATCCTGCTCACCATCACGCCATTCTTCAGTCTTTGATCTGGAAGAAAGATCGAGAGCGTGCACCCAAGCCCTGTTGCGCACCAAACAAGCTGATGGAACTGGAAATCCTGCACTTGGACGAGGAGGACAACACCAAGCTGAAGGTTACCAAATGGAAGGACATACAGGTCCTTGAATGCGCTTGCTCCTAAGCTATACGCGTTGAAAGATCCCTTGCCAAAGAATTTGACCAATATAGATCAATTTTATGTTAAATGTATAAGTCTGTGGGTGTACAACGACGGGGCACGCCGTCTTAGATGTTCTTTTCTTTTCCCTACGGGTATCGGTGGTCCAAGCATGCGACCAGCGTACTTAAATATATAGTCTATACATTCATCCTTTGGGGCAGCATGGAAGCGATGAAAATGAGGAGTTATGGAGAGAGTTTAAAAGATCGATTGATGTTGTCGCTTTCTCTGTTTTATTCGATGTTTAGAGTTAACTGTGATATCGTTTAGTAAAAGCTTTAGTTATATTTTGTAATGGATCTTCTTGGACATTTAATTTAATACATGAAAACGCAATATCATTTATCATATCACTTCATTTTATTTTTGGCGTGTTGTGTCAGCACTGTGAATTCCTGCAGGAATCCCAAAACTTCTGAAGTCAAAGCATGAAATATCCACCTAAACGTGCGAATTTTTCAGGAATTACAAAAGGGGTTATTGGCAAAATTCTATCTTTTGGCCTCTAAGAAATACTTAAACACCGCTGTATATTATTACTAAATCTATGTCGAATGTGAGATGAAGGTAGAACATTCGATACAACAGTTCAAAAGTTCCTAGAGTGAGAGTGATTGCATGGATGTTAAAGAACTTCTGAGAGGAGTCAGGAAATATTTTTAGAGCTAAGCAGTTGGGACATGTTCGGCAGCTAGCATTTTCCATGAGTTTTATATGGACGACGTTTGTTCAAGTTTCGTATTTTGAGAGAGTATATAAGGTAAAAATGCCAAATGTTCAGAATTTCTATGAAGTATTTGAATATTCGATTTGATAAAATAGTGTTTTCATAAATACTAATTTTCATAAATATAATCACTTAAGTATGAAAAGTTTTGCCAATATGTATTAAGAAAAGGAGAAGGAAGATGATCATGTAATTTTGTTAATTATGGTATTCCAATGATAATTTTCAGCAAAAATTATGTGCAGAAACTAGTCCCGCTAGTATAGGACAATTTAAGTCTGTACTGATTTATAGCAACTTCAGTTTTTTAGCGTTAAGTTCACATGTAATAATAAGTTTCAATTTTGTCTAAGAAGTAAGCATCATTATCATATTGTACTGATTTCATGTAAACTGCATGTTATAGAATCATTCCAAAACCTAAAAGAATTATACGCTGCTATAGCTTAATCTCTGTCACTAAGATTGAGATGAAATTTTTTGTGATTTTTGTTCTTAAAAGCACTGAATTTATGTATGTTATAATTGTTGTTCAATACTCTTATCATAAATGTGAAATATTCGTAACTTCTTTTCTTTGCTCTTGTTTTCAGAAGTTAACTGAGTTCTCTCATTTTTCTGCTGCACTTTGAGTAATACTGTACTTCTTAGTTAAGTTTGTCATACTATTTATCTTAGTTTACGTGAAATGAAAAAGATGTAAGAACATTACGAAAGTTGCATTATTCTTCCAACTATTGTCTTCGTTTATACTCTTCTCATTACTCGTTTCCATTATCTTCTTTAATTATTTCTAATGTAATTCTGTCTTTTCTTTCATGTACTTTTGTATGATTTTAAATATATTAAGCATGAAAATGTATGACCTTGATGTTATATTTATTTTAATAAATTATTGACTGCATTGAAAATAAATTCTATTTATTTCGTTCTAACACCAAAAAATATCCCAAGAATCATATTACTTGAATGACAAAATAACAAAAAATATACAAGTTTTCAGATAATGATATTCGAGTTTTATATTAAAAAAACCTTGGGTGTATTTTAGTACTGAACGCACAAAATTATGCTTTATTTAAAGCTAATAATTAGTGTCGAGTATTGTATGCACTTAAAAATAAAAAATATGGGCTTTAAAATGTACAAATATGCACTTATACTGAAAATATATGCACTTAAATATGCTTTGAAAGCTTTAGAATATGCGAAATAATTAATAATATCATACCATGTGGGGAAATACGGCAGCAATAGAAGAGGAAATATTAAAATTGTTAGGTTTAACAATAAATACTGTAATTTCTCAATTTTTCCCAGTAACTGAGTGTATGAAACTTTGTGATATAATTTTTATCATGTTTTCCTAGCCCAGCTTATTGTGCATAGAAAATGTGCTTTCCACATCACATGAAGCAAAGGTACAAAATTTGTAATCTGGTAACTAGCTAAAATTAAAACCCACACCATTATGCACTTCGCTAATTTCCCTCAGCTTGTTCAGAGAGTCATTCTTTTGAAGAAATTTGTCAAGTTGTGCTTCATAACGTCACCTTGATCACCCCACAGGATCCTAACAGTTATTTTAATTTGGTATCCCTTCTACAATGAATACTTGACTAAGCTCCTATTAAAATCCCGTGCGAAATTGTTCTCGACTTCTGAATAGTTACCCAAGAATATGTTTTTCTCTCGAAGGCATGATGCTTTTGTGTGCTTCTGCACCTATATTTTGAACCCCTTGAAAAGTTTGTACTATGTGACTTACAAAAGAAGAATAGTTCTAAGCAATGATTTCTAAGAGGCCATTATAGCACAGCTCCAGTTTCAAAATAATTCTTAAAAATTAAAATAGAAAGATGAACATTCAGCCAAACTAATCAAATTAAAAGGTTATAAATATTAAGCTTTCAAATGTACAAAAAATATAAACAGCTCTTATTATATTGCTGACAAAGTACGCTACCTTCGTGGCTTAAATATGGATAATGAATGAAGGAATGTTTACTGAATCTGTCTTTTGGCGATTTGAAATTTTGTTTCATGCAATTGCCTCCAACTTATTGGACAACACGAGATGCCTGCCTTTTTTTTTCGTCAACTTTGCCAATCTTACTAAAGTTCGGCTAGATAAATAAAGATGACTGCTGTATGCGGCATACTTTGCCTTAAATCCTGAAAGGTAAAACCATTGTTTGCGACCAGAGAAATTATAAATATTTTAAGGTCAAAATATGCAATGATCAAGATATGCACCATTTGTCTTAATTAATCAAAATACATGTAGCTATTAAATTTTATTAATATATACAATCCCAAAACAAATATAAATTTGCATATACTTCGTATCACTACTGATAACAAGCACTAACTTATGTTATAAACGATGTTGAACATGATGTCCCTAAGCGGCAATGCATTGCGAACATATGCGCAAGAAATTCCGACATTTGATCAAACATTTCTTTCGTAAGAACGCAGTGGTTAGTAACACCTTTGTTGTCCCTAAGAGATCCTGTCTCTCGTAACATTTCACGTGTGAACAATTTCTCTACCTGGAACACTTGTTTCTTATATAAAAACCCGTTCAGTAGTCCACTTATGTAATGTAACGAACAATCGGCACAAAATTTACAAACTTCAAGTTGCTAACTGCACACTCATTATCCTACCTTGACGATTGACTTCTCCCAATATACAGCACCGCTCTTCCAGCTTGTAACTTAAATAACCTCACTGTAAATGCGATTGCCAATAACTTATGGAAAGTTATTTTCAACAATTATTGTTAGTTCACACTTTTTAGTTAAAAGTTAAACCTCAAGCGGAAAAAGTTGTTTTTTGTCTTCTTTATAGCATCTTATAGAACTACTAGAAATTAATAAAAAAACTTTGGTTCGTGTATTATTTATTTCACATGTTAACGAACTTGATCTTCTTTGCTCAAAAACAATACCCAACACGTTAACGAAATATTTGTTGCTTCATTCGTTGTACCTTTTTTTTCTTCTCCCAAATTAAGGCAATCTCGGTGTCATATTTACATAACAATGTTCGTCAGAGCTTTGGAAAAGAAACTATCATGAAATACATTTTCATGAAAGTAAAGCTTGAGCTAAGAGCTAAGACTAATAAGGGAGGTTCGAAAATAAAAAAATTGGAAAGTTTCTGAAACAACTGCTTCATTGCGCTTCTGGTTTAAAAAAATGAAGTTTTCATGGAACATTAAAATAAAAATATTATGTGTTATACATTTACATCGTTCATAATTTATCTCAAAATGCGGTACAAATCAAAGGAAATTAACAAATATTATCAAGAAAATAAGGACAGTACGAGAAAAAGGCAAAAGACAGGGGAAAGAGTAATTTATACCTGACCATGGCATAAGCACGCACTAAGAGCGAATTTTAAACATTTAAAACTTCAATTGGAATTTTCTCTAAACAAAAGTCGCCTCTAGAGGATACCACGCATGATGGATGACATTGTAACTGAACAGCCTTCCCGTTAATGCCAGTTCAAGTTTTAACCTTGTAAGTGCATTGGAAGGAAAACCCACAGGATATGAACATAGAAAGGTAACTTTACAATATGGTAGAGAGTAAGTTACAATTTCAACATGATTAATTAAGTAATAATAATTGAAATTACGAATATAACACATACACAAATAACCGCCACGGGTGGCCGAAGTCGTTAAGGCACGGACTCGTGAGCTGGAGGTCTGGGGTTCGAATCCCGGCAGGACCGTCCTCCCTGACTGGCGTTTTTTCCAGGTTTTCCTCAGTCTTCATAAATGGCAAATGCCGGGGAGGTGCCTAAACTTAGGCCTGGAACGCTTCCTTCCTTAAAAAGAAAAGATATCCTTTCACAAAATCTCATTTCATTTCATATGTCACCAGTGTCCACCGCCTGTGGTGCCTCAGTAGTAAAAACGGGCGTTAAACACTACTAAAAAACACACACACAAATAAATATGATCTTGAAAAAAGTAATATCTGTTGAAAAATGCACAAGCTTTCGAAATGTAACCGCAATAAAACACAATGAATTTAATGCAAGCATTTAATAAAACCTCCCTCTTAAACAACGGGTAAAGGCCTGTGAATGCTGTCCAAAGTGATAAAGTTTATCATTCGCTTGTAAATGCAGATTCCCTTCCCATTAAGTGCATTGCAAAAGTCAACTTTACGCCACATAGCCACATACATTTTACTACATTACAATAAACTGTAAGCTGAATGGCACCGGGGTCAAGAGTTTACCCTTCGGAGAAGCCTCCGGGCCTAGCAATTTGAAGAGAATGCTGAAGAAGTATAACCCACGCTGTCCCGAAGACGATTCTCCGTGTGGAATGAAGACAAACGCTTACCTTCCTGTCAGAATGGTTATGTCACAGCAGAATAGAACTTTCGATAGGCAAGGAACCAGTCATTAGCTGGCAAACCATTCTGACGTGGCCAGGTTAACAGATTAAGAAAGTGGGGATGGAAAGGTATCAGGTAAGTAGGGTAGAAAACCAGCCCAAGGGAATCACGAGAAGAAATTCCCTTCATATTTGTAGTGGCGATTCATAACACTACAATCAGCCTGATTTTAAACACAGTTTATTTCTTTACACAAAAGACTTCAATAAAAAGAACATAATTATATTTATTTATTTCATCTTGCACAGCTAAGGCCATTAGATCTACTCTTCCGCTCTAGCACATAAAGGAAATACATCCTTTACCTAGTAATGTGTATTGTCAAATTGGCCGATTCTAGGTAGGGTTTTTTCCGAGGTTTCTCTCATCTTGGAAGGTGAAAGGTGGACTTAAAAATCATTTGCATTGTCAATTGGTCACCTCATCATCTTCTTTTAATGGTGTTTAACGGCCGTATTTAATATTGAGACACCACAGGCGGTGGACACTGATGATACATGAAATTATATATTGGGAAATGATTATTTTAAGGAGGAAAACGTTCCAGGACTAAGTTTAGGGTACCTCCCCAGCATTTGCCATTTATGAGGATTGAGGAAAACTTGGAAAAAACGTCAAGTCAGGGAGGAGGGTCCTGGTGGGATTCGAGCCCCAGACCTCTCGCTCACGAGTCCGGGCCTTAAGACCTCGGCCACCCGTGGCGGTCGCTCGTTATCCTGGAGACTGAACTGATTGCAATTGGGAAGCGGAAGCGAATATTGAGAGGAAGGGTCGATTGTTTTCTCCTCGCTGCGGAGTAGCTATACACTTAGAAATTCAGAATTAGAAGTAGCGAATGATTACAACCACCATAAGAAAGTTCAACTTCGTTCCGCCTTAACCCACTTATTGTTTGCCAAAACTGACAATGCCTGATTGATGTACAAAAACATCCAGACCATGAAAACTTATGTCAGTATGTGCGCCAATGATTTAATAATTGCGTCATTTCAAATGTGCAACTGTCACAGTAAAAGCCATAGATTAAATACATTAGTTAAAAAGATAACTATCATGAAAACAGAACAAAAATAACGAACGAATTGACAGAATTAATGAAAAAATAATTGAATTACGGAAAACATTTTTATTAATTCGGATACGATAACAGATCAAGTGGAAACAGTGTCTTTGAAATGTGCACAGCTGTGTAAAATTTACTAAAATGAATTTCCAATAAACGTTCTACCAGAATATGTGCCCAATGGTACTAAGGCTACAGACTGGAAACCTGTTTTCTCTGGTATACTAAACGATGTGCAATGGAGATACTTATGTGCAGTTAGCATAGACGGTTACAAACTTTACCCAAATTTAACTCTTTTTGCTTGTTAGTGTAAAAGCAGAGTTAATCAAAATTCCTATGGAAGCTGCTGATACATTCATATATTATTATACAACATGCAGTTTGTTCTAAAAACACTATAGCTATGGTATAGAAAACGAGTTATGGTTGTATTTCCATATGGCCATGGTTTGCATGGTTATCTTGCACAAATATTGAACCTTTGGAACACAAAGTGTAGTTTATATTACACAAAACTCATGATGTAACTTTGAAACAAGACAATGTGTACTTCGTACGCTTGTAGTATCATGGGGGAAATTACTAATCTTAACTCCAAGTGGTATGAACAAAGTTTAGAATATTGCCCTTAGCACAGAAATTCATTCATACGCAAAAGAATTCAACAACAGAAGTATTTCAAAGTGTAAAGTATATTGGTTGTTGTAAAGGGAATTTACAAGATTCTGGTGATGTAAATTCTCTACCTGCAGCAGAAGGCACTAAGCCTTGACTTTCAAGAGAGGTCTGCTTGACTGACGGGTGAGGCAGTAATATTTTGAAAAGAGAGGGAGACCGGTTTACACGAGATAACAATGCTTCCTTGACGTTTTCCGGGATAATAAAAATAAGCAGATGAATCAGAAACGCCAAGAGCGAGCATGAATAGCTGCTATATTAATAGAACTTCCAGAGTTTAAAATTCATTTTTTAAACCGTATAGTCTACAGAATGTCACAAGTTTCACTTTAAAAGCTGTTGATGACGTAATAAAAATTTAATCGGTATGGAATAAGCGATAAACGTTTATTCATTCTATGCTTTGCTATTCATCTCCTAAAAAACTGCCACGGATGGCCGAGGTCGTTAGGATGCGGACTCGAGAGCGGGAGGTCTGGGGTTCGATTACCACCAGAACCGTCCTCCCTGACTTGAGTTTAGTTTTTTTTTTTTTTCTCTCTCCAGGATTTCCTCAGACTTCATAAATGGCAAATGCCGAAGAAGTAACCTAAACTTAGACTTGGAACGTTTCCTCCCTTTAAAAAATCCTTTCCCAGTATATCATTTCATCTCGTGTATTATCAGTGTACATCACCTGCGGTACCTTTGTACCAAAAACGGGCGTTAAACATCATTAAAAAAATCTACCTAAGAGGTTACTTGAGATCCGAACAATATCAATATAAGCATAGCAGCTTAATGAGTTCGCATTAAAAAGATTTTTTCAGTACAATTATTAAAGTTTATTGAGTGCTGCATCTCAGAAACTAATCTTCCATGGATTAAAATATAAATAACAAATTCTTTTGGAAATAAACCATTCATTATATATATATATATATATATGCAACTTTTCTATAACGTAGCCTGTAAAAATTGTAATATTAATTCTTGAAATACAACCTAAAGCTGTGAAGTGGCTGACATCTTAAAAACTCTAGGAATTGTAGTTACCAGAAAAACGTTTCCCTGACGCTAGAAGAATAGAGAAAATAATTAACTAAACAATTTGGATTGCCAGATCCAGATTAAAAAGAATATATTTCAGTAAGCCGAATTAACAGCTTATGATCAGTTTAAAAGTTTTGATGAACTAAGTAGGTATAAGTGAAGTTTTTGTATGGAATATTATAATGGTGTAAATGCAAACTAGTCAACTTCGATTTGCATTGTCAAGTTGAGGAAATCTTTGATAATCCCTCGTCCAAATGGCAGGGATCTTCTTTACGAAGAAGACACTGCAACACTTGAGCCACAGTCGTGTGAAAGTGGCAAGCTATGGCTCCAGCATCTGACATATTTACCTTATTAAATCATTGTGCAGATTGGAAATTAAACAAAATATTGGAATGTTGGAGATGTTAGAAAATCAGAAGGAAGTATTAAACTTTAACTTTATTCAAAAAGCACAATATCTTGCTCTGGAGGGCAGCAAACATGCGTTATGAACTGGTGAGTGGGAGCTTGGTCCTCTAAGTGATAAAGTTGCCTGATTTGAGACTTTTCTTTAGTTCGTTCTTAACCAAAAGTGGGATTTGCCATGATGTGGAGACTGAGCTTGGTCAAGTCACATTCTTTATCTTGCAGATATTTGGCAACAGGCACAGAAGGGTGAAACTTTTTAGAGAAAACCTCAACATCCCTTCTTGTTTGTCACGAATTTATTTATCTTTTTCTTCATACAAGCTGTTCATTGTGAAGGACATAAAGCATCATCTGAACGATGGTTTTAATGAACACAATGGTGTTTACTATAAACATGCCTTGCAAGAGGCTCGCTGCATGCATCGTTTCGGCCAATGAATAATATTCGGGCAGATGGCTTGATTAAAGTGAGTTCGAAACATACGCCCTACATAATAACTGGACTTAAGGCCTGTTCGTCACTGCGGAATTAATCGTTACTACTGTGAGAAGAAAACTAGAGAATCTTCCAGTATGTCATAGAATTATCAGCATTGTTTTCATAATTCACCTTCTGTCACAATTTGATGATTTTCTCTTGAGGGACCATTCAGGGTGCTTCAGAACTTTCTACCACACTGTGGATATCCAAGATAAAGTAAGTTTTAATAGCATTTCCATGTTTTCATTAGTTCACCAGGGAAATTATATATTTCAATCTCTTAATTTATTGTTTGTACATCTAGAGCACTGTGCTTGTAAGGAAGCTGCGCCTCTGATAAAATAACCGTCCCAAGCTGGAAATATTTCTGATATTATAACTAAATTTAGATGGCAGCAGCTTTCAAAAAGACATTTGGTACACAAAATATTTCGGAGCATCAAAGGAATGAATTAATGGAATTAAACTCTTGGAAAAACAAACAATATTATATTAATAGTCGGTAGCTGGTTCACGATCAGAAACCAATTCCACACATTTGATTTGTTTTTAAATAACTTTGTAGATACTTTCAATGAACGTTGCCATAAAACAAAGATTGCTCCACCTTGATCCATTGCAATTTGATCCGAAATTTTCATTTTTCAATCTAATGCACGTTTGCCAGTAATGCTTTTAACATTTCTACAGCTTCTTGAAAGAAGAGCTCCTGCTCTGCAGACCACCATTGATGAAAATTTCCTACTTCGAAAGTTTTCACTCATATTTGGGAAGAACCTGGGTTACTGAAAAGTAAGCAGGGTGTTGCAGCAGTTCAAACGCTGCATCAACAATTGCAACCCAAAATTGTGACTTGGAGCATTTTTCTGATGGGCAGAACCCACCTCACCAACTTTCCACGAAATTCTTGATTGCGTCTTGTATTTCTTGCATAATATTGACATGTTATTATGGCCCTCTCCACAAATGACCAACCAGAATAACAGCTTGTGCATCCCAACAACATGATCTTGTACGAATTTCATAGAAAGTGGAAATCCATTAATATTACAATACCTTACAATGCATTTTGATTTCAGGATCATAGAAACCCATGATACATATACAAACAGTCACAAATCTGTAGAATTTCCGTTTGTCTTAAATTTTGATTAAAATCGTGCACTTTAATTCTTTTCTTCTTCTTTTTTGACAATTTTCCAAGGATTATCGCCATACTCATTTTCTCAGGCCGTTCAATTAGACATTTAAACACAGAACACAATCGTTTTAATATATCAAAGACAAGGGACATTCTACTCGAGTTTCTGGCATATCTTATGAAATTGAGAAGGAAATATTCCCTTTACACGGTGCATTTTCCTAGGCAGTCAACACCTCTATACTTTCAACAACTGGTGACAAACTTTGACGCAGCGGCTATATGTAGCGATCCAATGAACTGTGCACCAACTTGCGATATTTTTCCACTGAGCGTGTGCATACATATTTCCCGCTGTTGATTGGAAAATTGTCACGCCAGCTCTTGGCCGTTAGTGTGTATCTAATGGCCGTTGAGATCAATTCAGTTATTAAGAGTGGTGTATTTGATTGCGAAGTGAATTATGGTTCAGTGTAAGTTTTCTACCGCTCAACTCAATCAGCTCGTCAAGTTCTAAGTTGATTTGAAGAAGAAAAATCCCTGGCGCAAAAGTTCCAGGCCGTACAACTATCCATAGCCTTTATAATAAATTTCCGGTCTATGGCTGGCTGTTCAGTTTAAGAGCCAAAAAGGCTGGTTAAGATTCTCCACAAAGAATCATTAAATGACATAGTTCAACGGTTGGAAAATCCCCCCCCCAAAAAAACACAGTTAGATGTCTTACACAACAAACAGGAATTTTTTTATGGCTGTGGGCAAAGAACTGCCATATTTGTATTATTTTTGCATCCATGAACACCTATTTTGCTTTTTTGTTTTCATTTTGGAGAATTACCTGACAAGGAATGTATTTTCATCTTTTTTCAACAAGATTGCCACAACTCATACAGGAATTATTTGAACGAGAGAATTTGAAAGAGTGTTTCAGAACATAAGGGTTATTATTAAAGACGTGACCTAACCCCTTACGATTGCAATTTCTGGGGTAAATTAAACATTACCGTATACAAGAGAAACCCACACACTAAATAATTGAAACCAAATATCCCCAACAAGTTTAACTACAGCAAGGAATGTGTAGTGTTATAAAGAGATGCCAAAAATATGGGTCTTAGGTTTGCTTCAAATTAAAACTTTGGCCGACAACTCTGATCACTATCGTGGTGGATTCCCTGTATATACAACGACGATGGCAAGTTTGAGCACGTTCTTTTATAAAGTTGGTAAAAACTTTAGATATGGTTCAGAAAACTGTTATATAAAATGACCGATATATTTTGCTCAGAGGCCTCTTCTTTCAGGCTTAAGGTTATTTTGTCTCCCGCAAGTATGTGATACTGAACCTTCCAAAGAAGTCAACTTATTACGCTCAAAAAATCCATCAACCTTGGCTAGGATTGAACCCGCGATCTTGGGTCTATGAGACAAGTTCTGTTGTTGAAATATGAACGTAAATTATACAAGGTAGGGGTGAATAACTTTGATACATTCAAAGCAATGTTCATAAACTGCCAGAATTTTAGGGAACAATGTGATTTGCTTCTCTGCTATGTAGAGTTATATAATGTTAAATAGAAGCGCATTCAATGACAATGAAAAGTGTGTGCTCAAAGTATTTGCTAAGCATTGCAAAATATATTATTTCAATTTTACATATGAAAAGAAGAAGAAGAAGAAGAAGAAGAAGAAGAGGAAAATGTTGTATACTTATGTTTGATTAATATGATTAAATTTAAAATATTATTATTCACACAACTTTCTTTTTAAGTAACACTTGTACACTTGTACACTTACAGAAATATTTATTTATTTAACAAATGCTACATTCAATTCAGCACTTGTGCCATCAGTACACGGACTCTCCAGTATTTTTCAACAATACAATTAAAACCACTTAATTGCAGAGCACACGTCCAAATGATCGGCCGTCATTGGTTGACGAGATTCACAAAGGGTGCAACTTGGAGAATCGGCAATGAGAGGTGGGACTCCGGACAGTCATGTTTCGCAAACAATCGAAAGCGAGCAACGGCAGCTTTTCTTGGGCCGGCAGGTACACAAGCAGTGTTCTCATTAAGAATCGCCCAATTTTTGCCTTTAGTTGGCACAGCAGGATCCGATTCAAAGAGTCTGGAGACGTGGCAAAGTTGTAGCAGACTTAGCATTACCCAGAGTGCAGCACCTGCTACGTCTTTTTTTTTTTTTAATAGTGTTTAACGCCCGTTTTTACCACTGAGGCGCTACAGGCGGTGGACACTGATGATACACGAGGTGAAATGATAAAGTGCGAAATATTTCTTTTTTTTTAAGGAAGGAAATGTTCCAGGTCTAGTTTAGGGTACATCGCCGGCATTTGCCATTAATGAGAACTGAGGAAAACCTGGAAAAAATCTTAGGGAGGACGGTCCTTGTGGGATTCCAACCCTAGATCTCTCGCTCACGAGTCTGCACCTTAGCGAACTCGGCCACCCGTGGCGGTGGGCCTTCTACATCATATGATTAGATTAATATTGCAAATTAAGAGGATATATGGAATATATAATCACAATGGGGGAATATCAGGAAATTACTGTTAAGTTGTAGCGAAAATTACGATATTTTAATAATTTCTCAAACACAAACAAACACAAAAAAGAGGCCGTGACTATGTGCAAAACACGGTAAGTTGATAGTAGTTCATTGGGTCGCTCTGTACATTTCAGGTATTCCTTTTCATGAAATTATAATGTTAGATAAATTAGAATTGGATCAGAGAGATAAAGCCTCATATTATCCAAGATTTAACGAATAACAATTTTGGAAACTCATCGCCTTATTCCGATTGCTTTAGATCTTTGAGATGACGCATGAAATTAAATCAGCAAGCTCAGAAACTGCCGTCGTCTGGATGAGCAAAATCCAACAGCTATCAAGAAATATAATTATTTACAAGCACAATTTAGTTCACTAAAATTCAATTACAACATTCTGTTAGCTTAATGCGTATTTTAAACGCGACACTAGCTTCATTTTTGTCACTTCCGGTTCCAGCCTGTGAGAGGTGCGCAAGTTGAAACATGTTCAGTTCCGCCTACAGCAACATGGAGATGACACACGGTTAACTATATTCAATTCTGAAATTCTGTTTTTGTCTCAGCAAATGTTTAGCTGAAGCTTATGTAATGTTTGTTCTTTCCTATGGCACAGTTGAAAGGTGGGATGTTTTAAGAGATGTGGTAATTAATTTCAAAGGAAGGTGAGCCCGCAGTTCCAGTTTGTGCTCTAACGGATGAAAATAATGATACCGCTGCTGTCATTGTGAGAGACAATCGTCGAATAGCATTAAGAACACCTGCTACTACCTATAATTCCTTGTATTGATCCGCACGATACCACCGAGATACTTCATGCAAGCAAAATACACCGCTGGCCAGTAAAATTGCAATGCCTAAAAGATGCGCTTTAAACGGAACCCACGTTTTCTCAGAAGGAACGAGTTTAAAATATGACAGTGCACTACCAGCATATTTCTGAATTTTATCAAGGGAGCATTGATCAGAAAGTGCGGGATGCGATTCCCAGAAATTGGTGCTCGTGTTGGATCAAATGTGACCAGAGCGAAATGAATATGAGATAAGTGGATCAAAGAGGAATGAACACACAGATGTGGTGGATGCCAATGACCCTGTCAAACAACTGAACGAGAAGACAGGATGTCATTGCAGCATGGTTATTATGAACACGCAAAAGTGTTGCAATTTTAATAACCAGCAGTGTACTTTCTGATAAGCATAAAACACAAGTTTAGTTAATTGGACATGAAAGGGTTGGTGGTTTTCGTATGTAAACCAGAGGCTGTTTTGAAAGAGACTTACACATATTCAAGCTTCAAGCGAGATCATTTCATGCTTAGTACTTCATCTAAATATGGATTTTGTTATAATGAAAATCATACAAGTTTAAAGGTTTTTGCATAGTCGATAAACACATCACTTCATTTAACTGGAATATACATACAAAGAAAGAATCTAGAAGTTTCTCTCATCACAGGACTCGCGAGCCTAACACGATGCTCAAGCTGGGCATGTCATAAATATATCGCTCTGTATTATTCTTTAAGAGTGGTTTTATTTAGCAAATTTACTACATATAAATTTCTAGGTCATGAGTTTATAGCAATTCCAAAATTTTCGACTTGGGAAAATTTTATAATGACAAGTAATATCAAACTGCGGACAGGAGCGTAAAGGTTTATTTAAACTTTTTTTTTATCCCCACTATGATTTATTTTAAGATAAAATGTACAACTCTGGATTTACGATCGTGTATCCTGATCTGCAATCATTATTAACTTGTCTTTTTCTAAGTCTGCAGCGAGTACGCAAGCAGGAAAAAGGGCTACATTTGAATTGCTCGAATGGAGGTAGACGTTTTCAAAGAACTGTACAAAGAACATTTCCACCAGTTTAATCGCAGCATATTATCGCATTAAAAGAACAACATTTGTTATTGCTGCAGTATAAAATTGCCACAGCTTAGCACTGAGATATGTGTTTTCTGTATTGTTTCTTTAAGTCCGAAATAGCCAGATAGGGGTCAAGGTTGCTCAGCAGTGTTTGCTCTTCCTACCCACCAGCATTGGAGCTCCTATGCCTACTGCTGTCGCAAACGTCGGCGATGAAATCGTAAGAGACGATGAGGAAAGCGGTTCATCATTGAGCTGTTACTCCATTTCAAATTAATTTCAAGTACGTAACGAAAGGTTATTTTGTGAACTTTGCAGTGAATCTTGCTTATAATCTGTCAATTCAAATCCAAAAGTGCAGAAACGCGTGGAACATATGTTGTGTAGTGCAAAGTGGAGGAACAACTTGCAAAGAAGTAGGGAAATGTAATATTTTTAAAATTATTTTGCTGATATTTTGTCTCCATCTGTTCAAGAGTAGGATTAATTTATTTGGTTGTAGAAGACCATTGTTTATAGTGCATAGTGATCCAATTTTACGGCAACGTGATCAACACTACACCAGTGAAACTCAGGAAAATACACAAGATACAGCCGTAACTTAGGTCACTGTTTACTACTGAGCATGACTACCAGGTATATACAGATGTAGCAAACATGTATGTCAAAACTTTAAGGAAACATTCCCCACATATACAGGGTAAAAAACATAATATGAACTTGGGTCCGGAATTGTTTTATTTCCTTTTTCTACATCTTTATCACATAGCAGAATATTAAAATACAGAACTGTGGGAACAGAAAATCATATGAAATGTTCAAAATGTCCTCAACAGGAATAGAGCCATCAAATCGCCGTCGCATGGACTCCCGGATGCGCTGATGTATCCCTGGGGTATCTCATGCTATCTGGCAGTCTTGCAGAATACAAGCACGAAGACACCCTATACCTTCGGCTAGTCCATAGCTCATATGAACATCTGCCAACTCCGCATTTGAATACTGGAAAATGCACCTGGAACGAAGTCCATAAACATACAGAACTGACACTACGTGCTCAGTGCTACCTCGAGCAATGAAGAGAGTAGCATAACAAGCGGACAATATGGTACAGAATGATCACAACAACGTGAATCTGGAAACTAAGAGTAGTTGCACCCCATTTAACCAGAAATAAAAGTGAATATATGTATTAAGCAGCTGTTCTGTTGTGGGGTCATTGTCATAGAACCACCATGCTGGTATTCTACTTTCACATCACACCGTGTCAGCGGAGTTGTAGACAAAGGGCTCAAACAAGGAAATAAAACATTTCCTGACCCATATTCATATAATATATTTGCACCTCTATATACAATATTTCCCCGAAGTTTCCATATACCTTTTTGTTACACCTGTAAGTATAGCGCGTTCGTCTACTGTCTTTACTGCAAGGCGTTCTGGCGAGCGCTGTGTGTTGCGGCAACTGCGAGAAACCGACTATACTATGTACAATCTTCTCCTGCTGAAATGAAAGGTTGAGGATCTCCTTTCTTTCATCTCTTATATGTAAAGTTTCAAGTTTGGATGCCCTTTTTAGAAGGCCGTTTTTGCACGATATTCTCTTCTGATATGATTATAAGCTGTAAACAAGGATTTACCTATATAATATTTATGCAAATCTTATATCTAAAAATTGATATGTGCTGTAACCTAAAACTGAAACGTACTATATACACCCTAGAAATTAAATTAATGTGTATTTTACACAAATACAGCAAATGCTGAAATAAAATGCGATATCTACATGTAAACAAATAAAATTAGAGCTTTCACCGAGAGTAGCGTCTTTAACTTTGTACATTTTTTCTTTTTTTACAAACCGAAAAAAAAAAGGAAGGAAGGAAGGAAGGAAGGAAGGAAGGAAGGAAGCTAATGGCAGTGCAGGCATAGGGAAACTATTCCTCACTATTTGACAGTTTTTCGACACAATTTATTTCTAAATATATGCAGGTAATGTATATTCCAACCCATATGTTAAATTATGATTGAAACGTTATGCATGAGGGACAAGGTCCATTTACTTCCTGCGCACCTATGCATTTAAACGGCCAGCAGCTGAAAGCAAAACTAAAGAATTTAAATTTGCTTAGTATGTTTTCATAAACGCCTTTTAAGTAATAGAAGTTTTTGTTACTATTTTACTCATTTCATTGATCCCTTGTTTAGGAAGGAGTAAAAGTCATAACAAATGTATGATATTGAAGCTGTTAACCTTGATTCGCGTTTCAAATGTTTGACTAAAAATAAAAACTAGAAGCAAATAACATTTCTCAAGTAAAGCTGTAACAATTTAATTACTACACACTTTTGACCACATGATCCCAATAGTGTTCTTTCAGCATCTGCATCGGATTACTTCCTAGTCGCCTTCTCTCCTTTGAGGTTGAATCTCATCAAGATGTGCAGTTAACAGAGGGAATTTCCAGTCTATTTCTCGCCTCAGTTGAACGCCAAGGAAGCGGATAGACAGAAAAGAAGAACGGCAGCTATTGGCAATGAAAGACATTGTCATCCGCTTTGTCTAACTGCCAGACTACTGCACGGTGTCCTTCAGCGTTCTCCCGGATCTTGGAATTACTCAATAAGAATGCCTTGACTCTTCTTCCGCATCTCACAAGATCGTTTCAAGATTAGTCTCGTTCCCATACCCTTATGACACGCGTACTGCACCTTGTCATGAATTGTGTGGCGATACGAAGTTCGTTTAGAAACTGCTTTTGTTAGTTTTCAATGTTTCTTCCTTTTTGATCGCAAACTTTCACGCCAAATAGAGTGACAAGATCATGACTTGCTTTTCCCTAGAGATCATAACAATCTCGCAACTGTACAGAGTGGACAAAATTAATAAGTCCACTTGTAGTTGTGTTCCTACAACTGGCATCACCTGCATAGTGTATTTTACAGATATGTGCACTAACAATTCTAATAATGTTACCATAATATACGATAAGAAGCACACATTTTCCTCCATCTTCTAATTAAATTTAATTATTAATTCCTCGTTTTGTTAGATCATTCCTTCAATAGGGCCAGTTTGAGCACAAAAGTTTCTGATTTGGGTAAGTAGTTTGTTGTGCATATCAGTCCAATGGGAATGTGACAGGTACATAGTGTTGGTATATCTAATCCACCTTTCTGTTTGGTAATGTAGTTTTTCCTTTGGCAAGAAAATAAAATGTGTAAACAGCAAAGTTAAAAGGCTGTACAGAGAAGGATTTTCAATTTGATGGATTTGGTGCCAACACCATCAGCAAGAAGTTTAAAATACCCAGAATTGGACGGTGAATAACAATAACACCTTGTATCAAAGACAAGGTGTAGAAAAGGAAGTAAGACAAATATGATGCTGGGGTAATCCCAGTTTCCATGTGTTCATATTCTTCTGATGACATGAGAGAACAGAAATATATTGAGTAACTGCCATGCAAATGATATCTAAGATGTGTGTTCACATCCTTTTCACGGACGAAGCACCGATTAAGCTTTACTCCATTTCAATGCCCCAGATTATCACTTAAAATCATCGTAGCAGGTGCGCTACAGAAAATCCCTTAGAGGGATCGATAAGAGCACTGAGAATAGAGCATTCATAAACCACAGTTTCCTCCCTAAATATGAAAGGTCTGTAACATTTTTCTTCTTAAGAAATTATATTTTCATATAGCATAGGCGTCAGACTCATAGAGTAAAAGCACAATGAACGAACCGATTCAACATTTCAAGCAGTGTGGAAGGATTGGCAGGGGAACTCGCCAGATCTCAGTTCTAAAGAACAGGATACAGTACAGTGTATTTCGGAATCTACAACTCCGCAACTCACAGTCGGGTGTAACAAGTGTTGCTGTTCATTTGTGCTTTTACATAAGAAGATAGTGACAGCTAGTTCAAAGTTTTTCTATAATGCATAGAGGGAAAACAACATACTAATCATTGACCAAGATAAATAAGCACACACATGCTGTTTTCGCAGTAAAGAAGTGTGTAGTTATTTTGTCTATAATTAAAGTTTTCATAATGATTAGAAACTTTTCATGCACCCTATACACTATTTCCGACAGTTAATTTCTCGTGCATTCATCTATAGTCGAAAATATATTCATCAAATAAAGAAAACTATTGGCAGAATAATCAATTTGGACAGGGAAAATTCTTAAATAAACAATGATTGATGGAAGCAAAATAAAGGAGCGTTTATGAATACAATGTAAATAATATTAAATTTGTATATATTTTTATTTTATACCTATTTATACCGATGTAAAGTGGTAGGTAGCAATTTGGGAAAATTATTTAAATGATAAAAAGTATGTGATACAGAAAGTAATGAGCTGTATATAGTTGTTTTAATATATAAAATAGCTAACATTTTTATAATTACACTAATAAAATGTTTATCTTATGCAAAGAATAAAAGTGATTATTTAATATAAAACGATTTCAATTTAAAATTGAACTTAAAATATTATTATATATCTGTAGATGTCAGCGAGTATTTTTAGGTATTAAGGAACGAGTATAAATTATATTTTTGCTATTCAATTAGTTTCTAAAAAACATGTATAATTATGTACTTTTATTAATAAATCTATGGTGACTTTGACGTTTAATGTATTGCAATATTAACACTAGTGGTAACAATGCAATTGTCAAGTTTTTCTTTATTCATTAATCGTTAAAAAGTAGCAAAATTCTTTGGGACTAAGATTACACTTAAAAGATATATGAAGATAAGAGCCGTATTGGAACAGAAAACTGTAAAGTCTTTCTTTTGCAGAAATATTTATGTTCTGGCTGCTCATTTTACTACAGACTTTATAGAGCAGATATTAAATTCCCAGCGAAGAAAGAGAAGGTTATAGAGCTCTACTAATAACACGTTCCTATTGTAGATTTTAATTCCAAGCAGTTGGATTCAAACCCTAAATGTCTCAAAGAGCCACAGAGCTTATGGTATACACGTCGGTCATTAATTAACACCCCTTTCGGGATATATCTATGCCCGTGCTATTACTCGTGTTAGTGTCGTACACGGAAGGTGAAACACAGGCGACCACTTGACACAGATTTGGAAGTGACCTAACATCACACACAAACATAGATGTTTAAATAACCTGTTTAGTTGGAAGTTTTACCTGGATGCTTTCTTCCATGCAAAGAATACGTGTAAGATTTTTTTGTAGTTCTGGGACAGGAAATTCATATATTACCTATAGAACGTAACATATTCTTCAGACAGGAATTCAACTATCTGCATGAGACGCGAACAGTAAATAAATCCGATCAGACCAGCCGTCTCCGAGAATAAGGATTTATTTCTTAAGGAAGAATAAGGTCTTGATGCATCATACAAATCCAGTTCAAAGCGATTCATTTATACTTCCGTTGCAAGCATATGTTCATGTTTTCATATACCGGGTGATCATAAAATATATCCCTAAGCTTTTTAGCTCTCTAATAGGACTAGGTAATATATTCATGTTTATGAATCACGCTTAAGTTTGATTGCTGTAATTCACCAAGCCTTCCTCTTATATATTTAGCAGTTAAACCGTATTTTGTGGAACAACCAAATAGGAAGGAACTTAGCCTATAAAATCTGAAGTTGGAAGTTCTGTGCTCTTATAATTAGCTAAACGAAGGCCAAGTGCATCACCGCTATAGTAGGGGGAAGTCCTTTTATTTAATTGCATATTTTTATGAATACACTTCAATAATACAATTATTTTAAGCTGAAGTAAACCTAACAGAAATAAATCACATTTTATTTCAGCAATTGCGATTTACAACATACAGTTTTGAACTATATAAAGCTGAAAATAAGAGTAATTTTTGGACGCCGAGTTTAGTATTGATAATTGGATAAACTTTGCAACAATATTCAAAATGATTTTCAAGTAAGTTTTCCATAAAAAGTATTATTTTCTTTTCTTTAATTGGAAATGAATGCCGAAATATTACATAAAAATTTTGTGAAGCCTTGGGAATATAAATCTTTTATTTCATTTAGAGAAAAAGTATAATATATCTTAGCAGGATTCGTGAAAAGAACAAAAGAATTACAAGACATATCCTACATTCTTGCTTTCTTAATTTGAGGTTATGTGTATTTCGAAAAGTGTTTTTATGTATTTATTTTAAATAGAAGATCATCCTTGTATCTATGTTTTTCGGGATTTAATAATACAAATTAACATTTTTATTTGTTTAAGAAAAAATGTCTACATAATGTTAACAGCAATTGTTCGTATTTACTGACTAGTAAATAAACTTATTTTCTATTAACACTACCGGAGATAATTATGTTCTTAACGGTTTAAAGTTAAGATAAATATGACAGTTTACTGTTAACCTTCTAATTTTCTGTTCCACTCTAAATTTGTGTTTAACTTATCTACGTGCTGTATATAAATATAATTATTCGTTTATAATTAACCTTTTAGATCTGCTTTTGTGCCATAAAAACAAAATTAATAACGTAACTCATTTTAAATTGTGAAATAAATTATATATCTGAAGACGTATATAAATAACGTCAGTTTAAGACAGGTTACGTTCTAATTACGTATGCAGAATACAGAGAACAGTTAACGACGTCACTTTTGAAGTTCTTCGCCCAGAGGTTGCCATCTCATCATGCAAGGCACTGGTCATTTGACCAGTCTGACTTCAAGTCTTGTTGAAGTAATGAAATGGAAGTAGATGATGTTATGGTGTTCGGAAACTTAATGATGCTAGTGCAAACTGAAGCAATAAAATGAAATTACAAATCTTATTCTCCTTTCCCTCAGCTGGTTGTGTTTGATGATGTTATGTGACAAAAAAAATTGTCCTTGTGTTTTTTAAGTGAATGCCTTACATTTTTTACTTCTACGGTTCCATTTCTTTGTTTTTGACAGCTACTGTGTGTTTTTCATCGATTAAAAGAGAAAATTGGAAAAGGTGCGATCTTCTTTGCAATATTTTCTAAGTAATTAACTTAATTCAGTCCATTTAAAAGAAAATAGTCCGAAACTGCCGAAATAAATTACCTTGCTGTTTTGGCAACCCTAAGCAAAACCACTAGATAAATTTTTATTCAAATACCCTTCTCATGATTATGAAGCAGCTCACCCAAGTCGGTACTCTCGGAAACTTCCACAACCATTTCATAAAGCCTGGAAATAAAAAACAAAATGTTGAGCCATAGAAATATTGAACACTTGCGGAGCACAAGTTCTCACGTCGACAGAGACATGCTCGCCGGGTGTTTTAACAAGTCAGGTCATTGCTATGAGGAAAGGTTAATTATCGCTAATGAGTAGCTTAAGTTTTCTGTTACACAATGGGAATGTATTAATTTTTATAGTGTTCGCTTTTACTGCTGAGGCATCATAGAGATACACAAGACGAAATGATAAATTGGAAAAGGATTTTCTTTAGGGGAAGCAAGCGCTCCAGGCCTAAGTTTAGGGTACCTTTCCGGCATTTACCAACTATGATAACTGAAGAAAACCTGGAAAAAACCACAGTCAGGGAAGACGCTCCCCTTAACGACTCAGCCAAGCGTGGGGTTCCTAGAATTTATTAATGGTTCACATGTACTCATGGAGTGGGCTCGTCAAGACGAACAGAATTTAAACAAAGTTTCCTTGGGTAAAGTTTCAACTCGTCAAGTGATAACATAATCTACTTAATATATTTTGGACGATGTTTCTGGTAAAAGGAATGCCTTCATTTCTCAACAAAAACTAGCGAGTAATGGGTTGTTTTTATATATGTGACAAAATGGTGGAAATTTAAACATCCTCTTTCTTAAAAGAGATAAACAGAGTAAAAATATCCCTGAACTGCCTGAGGTTCTTCATTAAATGTTCACATATCTTATCAAAATAAGTTTAGTTATACAACATTTTGAGCACAAATTATTTACAGTTAATCGAAATAAATAATGTGTGTTCTCATCAGATTTTCCCAGACATTCAGGAAAACTTTTAAACAGAGCAAGACTCCTTTGCTGAAGCAAATTCGCTTTCCACGCAGTGCTACAGATTCTGAACCCCGGGTTTCTTAAATACAGTACATTGTAGCCTTGACCAAACTGTTCAATATAATTAAGGTCAGGAAAATATTGTCTGACCAATATTTCTAAGTGTAAGAGAAATCTATTTTGATCACATCCAATATTGACATAGTTTTTTTAATGGTGTTTAACGCCCGTTTTCACCACTGTGGCACCACAGGCGGTGTTGCCATAGCTCCATCTACAACAAAATGTATTGTCACCAACAGCAGCCTTATAATAGAAGAACCTCTCTAATGTTTCCCGTCTCTGGAGGCATTTTCACGAATATTTGAAGCCCGTATGATTTTTAATCAAAAATTTCATTGACATAGTTTTGCATGTTAGATTGGATTGTTAGGGACGGGAGAGCGATATTCAGTGTCTCAACCTTGCTCCAGGAGTGACCGTTTGTGCCTATGATACCCGGTAGCGGTATCTTCGAGGGAAAGGGAAAATATGACAGACACTGTGAGGCTGCCCCCCTCGGACGGTATGGCAGTAAACGGGGCACGTAACATTGTTTCCTGTCTCTCTCTCTAAGAAATTTGAGCGTCTTAGAAAGGCCGCTTTCATTCCAGAAATCTTCCAAGGCGCAAGTTGCCGTCACATTGCACCAGCCAACTTCGTATGGCACTTCTGATCCTATAACAGAACAAACGGAATTACGTGATATGAAATGGGACAGCGGAAAATTCATGGAAAGGAAATATCCAAGCCAGCAAGGTCTAAGCGACCAAGGAAAACATGAAAAAACCGGGCGGCCCAGAGGATTTGAACGCGGCACCTACGGAATGCAAGTTTCAAGCCACCTCGATCGGCATATTTTCCCTGTTAAGTTTGGGATATATTCAACTAAACTGTGACCAATCCAGGTTATGTAGGCATGATTTCTTCTCTAATTTTAGTAATGGAAACGAAACTCTTCTCTAACCACTCGCCTACAATATTAAAGGTGGATTTTTGCAGAAAGCATTAGTATAAAGTTTAGTATATTAATATTTTAAAATGTTATATATTAATAAAAAAGAATATAAAAATAACAATCAACAAGTATTTATCTTGCCAACGGCATAGTATGTAGCTGAACGACGATATAAGTAAAAATGTTCATATAAATAGAGCTAAAAGATATTTTTAAACCTACGTGATAAAAACTACTGCAAATGCAATCGAAATATTTCCCATTTTCTCAAAAAATTACCTTATTTCCAGAAATAACTCCAACAAAAATGCTGGGGAAAATAGTAAACTTTCATATTTTTACATAAAATAAGGTATTTATATATTCCTCATTAATGTTGTCAAATATTTATCAATACAAAATACTTTCACTGGACCATATGTAATAAAATGTTTTATATTAAATATTATAACAAATTTAAAGGGAACAAAACCCTACTACATTCTTATGTCCCAATGTCATGCACTCTAAGATGTGCAACTCTGTTAGCTTGCTTGTTATAAAAAGTAAATGTCCCGATAGTAATCTATGGAACAGAGAGTTGTAGGAATAATTGAAACTGCGGAAACTCAATATGCTGTTAATGGGAGAAACACAAGGGTCTACGAGCGTAAAGGCCACCTTCACAAAGGAGATAGCGGATAGAAAGAGATATCAAACGTTCTCTTTTTACGTAAATAATGTGATTGGGTGAGTAACTTTGAAAATGTTCGAGGAAAGCTTTCACAAAAAAATTATTTGTTTTGACTTCAAAGTACTCGCAGAAAATGTGTAGAAACCAATGTTTTTTTTTTATTATTACTTCAGCTTTTAAGGGTTCATATAACTGTCTAAATCATGCACATAAAAATTTCATTTCCACGGTCATGCTCGATGAGATTTAACATCACTGTGTAGCCTTTCCTGCAGTTAAGTGACCCATGTTTCAGAACCGTAATACAATTGAATTTTTATAATTAACGGGCTATTTACAGATGGATTCTATATATAGTTATACTAATTGCAATTTCAAAAGATGAGAAGTCATCCAATATATTTTCTTATAATGCAAGAGAAAAGGATAATTGCCATAGAATACTGCTAAACTTGAAACCAAGAGATAAAGATCAAAGGATTAATAGTGTATAATTACCCTTGTATATAAAAATTTATGAAAGAACTACATTTAAGTTTAATCTGAAGCACTATATAATTGATAAATGTATTTTAAGCTGAATTAACTTTAAATTTATTGCAAATATAAAATGATAATGTAAGAAACTTGCCTGAAGTCTACTGACAGTACATTATTTTTATTATTATTATTATTATTATTATTATTATTATTATTATTATTATTATTATTATTATTATTATTCAACTTTAGTTTAAGTTCCTCTGTTTTCGAGAATCAAGGAAGGTCTCATGTCTAGGAATCGAAATGACATTGGCCAATGGGAAAGTATCCGAAATTCAGTGTACGATTCGTTACCACCATTTGATTGTAAGACCATGGTTTAAATGCTATTACAGTGCATTTCTCAATTTCCTTATGATGCACGGGGCTTCAAACTAAAAATACTGGAAGTTATTTGAGATAGCTGGCTCAGCGTTATTGTTCAGCAAGAGCTCAACAAATTTTGCGTGAATGCTTTGCTTCATATTCTCAAGATTTCTTTAAACAGGAGGAGAACAGCTTTCGGACCAAGCGTCATTTTTTACTTTAGGATAAGCTGTTTGACGATTTTATTTCCTTTTATTAGCCATCCAGGAAAGCTTCAGGTACATGCGTGGTTTGGAAGTACCGAAAACTTGCGGCATGACAAGTTAAGTGCTTACAAAATAAAAGATATCTGCTACTCTAGCATCTTTCAATTTATAGTCACATTTCAAATTAAATAAATATTGATTTTAGTGCTTTGAGATGTATTACATTGGCCTCTAAGGAGGCATTCTCTGCGATGTAAAGTCAACTAGATGACCTGACCAAACCAGTGTGTTCAACGGTTCCTAACAAGTTTGAAACCAGTATGCCAACAATAAATGAGGAAATGATTGAAAATGAATAAAAAAAAAAGTCAAAGGAAAATATCACAAAGGAGTCAAATAACAAAGGAGAAGTAAAAATAGCCTATTCTGTTCCTGGTAGTGCCCTGTAAAAAGTAAACCTTAATGCCTATTGAAGTTATAAACTTCGTTCGTTATATGTCTTCAGAAAGGAACTAAGTTAAGTTTCCGGATGTTCATATATTTTAATTTGGAGAAGAAAACCTGGGCAGTTCTCACAGCCAGAACAGAAACAGATGCAATGCTTTCTGTTGGTTTAAGAATGCTTGAAATAATGTCCAGTGTACGAGTACAAGGTAAAGCTAGAGAGAAACCACTAATAAAATTTCTACACCGGAGGCGAATTCGGACAAAGGCAATGTAAACGTTACGGCTGTGAGATGTTGATAAATGGAAACTCAAACTCTATTCACAGAACTCATTCACCTATACCTTCACTGTGACTCGTTTATTTTGCAGCGACCGCACAGAAGCGCGTGTCTTTACTGGGCTCTGATCTAAGGCGGAAAGTTTTCTGTATAATTCAAAATCTCCTTTTAATTGAAGCTGTATATGGATCATAAATGTCGAAATGTATTTTAAAATTGTCTATGGAATATAGTAATTTATTTTCGCATGAGCTAAAGTTGTGAGATAAATAAAACAAAACTACATTTTCTCCAAAACACATTGGGAACGCTATAATTTGGTACATAAATATAAATAATCTAGAGTTTAGATCTGAACACAGACACAAATAGATTAATGAAATTAATTTCTTATACAGGATGATACTTAATGTTGGTAAACCATTGGGAAATAGATAGATAACGTAAAACAAGAAAACGGTATGTGTATATATATTGTTATTTATTGAGAGTGTTTTTGTTTTATTTCACTTTAAATAGTTATACAAAAAGTGCCTAGAGTGGTCGCTGTTAGCTCTATAAAAACACTTCCGAGCACCACATTAGGGGTTGTCTTAATCTCCTACACTAGATGTCTGCCGTGTCTGTCTGTTGACATTGTATTTGAATACACTAGCGAAGAATTTTCAGGTTGGAATACACAATGATCATTCCCACATGGAAATCGAATTTACTGGGTCAGAAGAACCAACAAACGGTGGGATGTCGCCCCTACAATCTACCCACTTACACTGCTCAAAACAATTATGGATATATAATAACACTTAAGGGAACAGGAAAAAAAATAGAATTCAAACAGATTTTATTCTTTGCTTCATTCTGTTAGATATTGCTCGAAACAATTATGGTAATATATAATATCACTTAAGGGAACGGAAAAAACAAAATTCTAACACATTTTAATCTTTATTTCATTCATATGTCTGATATAATATGTATGCTGTTGTAGGGTTTTCCACTCAATATGGGGTGATGTTATTTTTTCACTGTGAGTTTCCACCACCTATTGTGTGTTATGTGGTGTTCGCGGGCTTGAACAAATAAATTAAATTAAAAATTGAGGTTTAGGTTAACTGAAATTAATTGTGAGCCCTGAAAATAAAGAATATCAGTGAATAAACCATACTATAATAGCAAAAACTAAAATAATAGGGTGTCTAATCCTAGTTTACAACTTTAATTTCTTCGCCTTACAGCTCAATTTCCGCTGCAGGAGACTGCGCGAGAGAATAAGAAGGGAGATGTTACCTCAGACCTTAGTAGACTTTCCAGAGACCCTCCAGCGTGATGGAACATCTAAAAGCAACGTCTTGCTTTAGTAGACCAACCCACAAAACTGTTAAAAGGCATCACGTTGACAGACACCCGTTTCCGGATCTTACTGGCGGTAGTGGATACGGGATGATATTGCAGTGTGACTGGATGCCGCATCCATGTGGATCCAAATATTTGGGGGTCGTCATCGTAAGACCGGGGAATCTCTTCATCAAAAATTGTGTTCATGACGTTCCTTGGAAGTTGTATTTCCATTTCCATTACTGTCAACTCTGTGGACCTTGTGTTATAACCTGCTACCAACATTAGCCACTTGGATAACTTTACTTTTATTTTTCCTTGAAGCTGGAACGGCCTTCTTGGCTCACTGAACAGTTGTAAATTGCACGAGGTTTATTTGTGTCATCAAGAGAAGTTCACGCTTCATCCAGAGAAACCACTCGTTGCCATTTTTCACCCGCCAGGTGATGGTCATACTATTTTCTAGCATTGGTGAAGAGCTTTCCGATGTGCCGCTCTCCGCAAGCTTTACGTTGCCTTTCTAGACTCTACTTTTGATTGATTACACGAACAAACTGTGCCTTTAGATTTTTCAGTGCGTTTGACAATGATTTTTGTGTTGGTGGTTTTTCTTGTGTCTTTGCAGTCCCCCTCTTGGTACCTACTCCTTTTGTTCGTGTTGGTTACAACCTTTTCTCGTTAATATTTTGCAGATTGTGTTTCAGGTGGGCATCCATTTTTCTGTAGTCGTATTATACACGCACACATGAACTCGCTTATGGTAAGACTCTTCTCTTTACACCGTTGTACACCGCCACGGGTGGCCGAGGTCGTTAAGTCTCGGACTCGTGAGCGGGAGGTCTGGGTTCAAATACCGCCAGGACCGTCCTTCCTGACTGAGGTTTTTTCCAGGTTTTCCTCAGTCCTCATAAATGGCAAATGCCGGGTAGGTACCCTAAACTTAGGCCTGGAACGATTCCTTCCATAAAAAAATCCTTCCCCAATATATCATTTCATCTCATGTATCATCAGTGTCCATCGCCTGTGGTGCCTCTGTAGCAAAACGGGCGTTAAACACTATTCACACCGTTGTACAGTCATTAAAAGGCTGTAACCGGCGTAGGAAAGTCCAAAAATATACCCCTGTCACAAATCCACAGCTTTTAAACCATTATTGACTATTGCACCCGACTGTACCACAGGAGATGTTAACGCAGTTGCAAGTATTAGCAATAAAAACGAGGAGTGGGGGAGCTATTCAAGGTCGTCCGAGCTTAAGTGGGGCAACCCTCTGAACGAGTCCTTTATTCAGCGTTCGTCTGGGGAAAAACAGTAGAAGGCAAAATGTGTATTAATACAACATCTCAAAAGCAGAGAAAATCAAAAGAGCAACAGACGGTATATAGTCTCCATGGACAGCTAACGCTGTGCCACGAACTCTTACAAGATTTTTCATCAGTTCCTAGGGGACATGTTGCCACTCTTCCATATGGGCCATCCGAGTTGTGATAATGTGCAATCCTAGACACAATGCGTGCGGTAATGCATCCCATCCCAGACATTCTCAATTCATTTAAGTCAGGTGAGCAAGCTTACCAGTTTTTGCTCTATACCCTCTGCTTCCGAAATGACATTCACCAACCGAGCATTATCGTCCATTAAAAGAAAAATCACCAATAGCTCCAGTGTAAGGTATGACAAAAGGCCAGAAGAGTTCATCTCTGTATCTTATAGGGTTCAAATTGCCACTTTGGATGATATGAAGGTCTGTATGTCCCCAATGCCGATTTCAGACCACCGCCATGTCGGGATGTTTCTCCCACATCTCATTCCACGTTTCCTCCAGATGAGTATTCGTCAATTGTTAGCCTCCACACAAAATCACGACTAACCAGGGAAGAAACCCCGACTCCATTCCTGTGTCCCAATGCCCTAATCCTATGTTTCTACGGTGTGCTGTTAATAGGACAAACACTGGTGCATACGTGTATGAGGCCACCTTCACAAAGGAGATTGCAGACAGATACTCTTTGAATAGCACGTTACTACTACGTTGCATTCTGCCGTTTATCTACGGACTGTTAACAGATAACGGTCGTTCCTTGCTCTAGTGGTTCAATGGTAACTTTAGCCCACTTCTTCGACCATTTCCTGCGGTCTGAAATTGAGTCCAAAGTCTGGACACTCCAATGACTGCAGCTACCTCTCGTTGAGTTTTCCCAGTTTCAATTCTTCCTATAGCTCTCCATTCCGTAGATTACTATTGGACATTGTACAACATTTTATAACAATGTTCAACTTGTAACAGATCTCATACTAACCATTCTTTACGTCTAACTAGCCTACAGTCTCCGCAGTTAGAACAAATACACCAGCAGTAAAATAGACGAGCATTGTAGGAAATAACTACAATTTTTGGGGGAAAAAGACAGTAGCATAGTTAAATATAATCTTTAGGCAAAGATCAAATAAAGTACTGAATTCCTTAGTTAAATATTTAGAGATTGTGCAAATGGTGGCCTACATAAAACACGACGTTCTACTTAAAGGTAATGCCATAACTGTTGACCTGTTGAGATATTTATTTGCATTTTTTACATCCACTAGTCTTGCCATAAATACTGTTACAGAATTTTGTAAAGAACAGTAGCAGGTGCTTTGGTGATCATATAATAATTGCTGTTATTGTTGAGTTCAGGTGTAACCGAAGGAATGCATTTCTTGGCACTTAACCATGGAATGGAGAGATTATGAAAACAGTGTTGTGATAGTCCTTCAGATCTAAAGGTGGATATCAGTAGAAGATTTGTGTACCGCACCTACCAGCGCTTCGCTGAGACTAGTGCTGTGGATGAACTTCGAGTTTCCGAAGACAGCACTGTCGTCAAAGCATATCAGCCCATGTTTGGAAGCAGACAGTAGTGAACCTTGAGGTGAACATATCCACGAACTAACGTCCAGAGAGCTTAGACATTATCTTAGACTGAAACACTTTCGTCGCACTACTACACATAATTTAACTGAAGAACTGAAGCAGCACAGAGCTTCAGTTCAATGGGAACTGCTTCTAAAGCGTTATGCTAACAACGTCCAACAGAAAAGTATCTTTACTGACGAGAAAAAGTTAATAGTGAAGAAAGCTACAACAATAAAAATGACAGAATGTATTCTTCGACTTCAAAAGAAGTTTGTCAGAGGATCTCGAATGTCCAGAGAAATCACCATGCTGTCTCAGTAATGGTTTGGTGCGGAGTGGGCTATAACTGTGCCAACAAACTTCATTTCCTTCAAAGGAACTGGAGAGAACCCCCAAAGTGTACGAAACCACTCTGATGGAATCTTTGGTGAAGAACCTGAACAAGAATCTGTCGGAACTTCCAGCAAGATTCCGCTCCACCCACACGACATGACTTAGAGAAATGTTCTAGATTTTATTAGTGCTCAAGATTGGCCTTCTAGCATTGGTAAGCTGAACTACTTGAACTACAAACTGTGATCAGTGCTTGAGGGTATGGTTTGCAAGAAAGTGCACCTTATAGCGAGACCTTGGAGCCGCCGTGATGACTTCCCCAATAATCAAAGGGACTTCGGTCGTGTATGAGGGCAGAAAGAGGTCTGGTTGAATACAAAAGGCAAATGAAAAAAATATTATAGCATATTTTACTTATTTAACCAAAACCTTGTAAGAATATTTATGGCAAGACTATGCATAGCCTTCTAATATAACCGTTTCAATTACACTGCGCTGGTTGGATATACTAGCACCCTAAGGACAAAATCTTAACTGAAATGCCCGTAGGTGTGACTAGCAATTAGAGAGAAAACAAGACTGGCTATCTTACCGCTTCTACCTCATCTGTCTTAGGGTTAATTCTTGATAAGAGAAAGATACCTTTATTTACATTCTGGAAACATCAATGCCAATTCAAAAGATTATCTCGAAAAGAATGAAAACAAATTTCTTCGAATAGCCTTTAGGCATATTGAGCCAGAATCATATCACTCCTCCCGTCATCATTCTTTAATTCTTGCATAGATTCCAGGCCACAAGAAATTAGAAACCATTCTAATGAGTTCTCTAATTCTTTAAGTTTTAATGTTGTCATACTTAACTACCATGTTTCCTCCTTTTTAATCCGAGTATACACAATTTGCTTTCACTGGTTTGGTTATAAAAACAAAAATATTGGGATTTATTTCATCTAAATCCTAAATTTTATGTACATACAGGCAAATAGGACTTGGCAATTGTCTGGTATGTTATCCCTTTACGCCAAGGGAAATTTTACTGCTGCTGTGAATGAGAGAAGTGTGGCGAGGATAATGGGTCGGACAACACACATCAAAGCAATAATGCAAAGTACATATATTAAACTTGAGGTAAAGTTAAATATAACTTCATATAAAAATACTAATGAGATAGAACAGAAGTAAATAACATGATTTCTTAATGCATAAGTTTTTTAACAGTTTTGTATACAATATAAAAATTTAAAATCACTTTTTACACTAACTGCATAGGTAAAATGTTCTAACATATTTAATATGTACATTAGGAAAATATTATTTTTGTATTTGTAAAATGGTTTACGCTTATTTTGCAAGGGCACATCTTCCGTTCACCACATCAGCAACCATTCCTGCTAACTCAACCTCGGGTTTAAAGAAATAAGGGCTAACTCTTAGTAATTTTTGCTACGGTTTAACAGTCCTCAACAACAAAGGTCTAAAGAGAAAATAAATTAATGTTTAATGAAATGAGTGCATAAATGAGTCCGGAAACAACAATGCTTAAAGGTACTTAGAATTCATCTTTTCGGACTAAAGAAGTGGTCCGGAAAAACCTAACCCAGGCAACAGACCTACTGGATTCGAATCCAGACATCGGTATTTGAAGGCAGGCACGTTGACCACAAGACGACGGAGGCAGCCTAACTCCAGTAATGCTGAAATGCTTGATTTCGGTTTAACTAGTAAAATTGTATTTACTGTCAACAAAAGGTCGAACCTCTGACTTATTTTCAGTTTACCCAAAATATTGAGACTAACTCTTCCCCCAACAATGCTCAAATATTTCTACAGCTTCCAAAAAGAAGATCTATCCGACCGCTGCACACCAGGACTGCAGCCTGGTCCTCGAAGACTTTCTTTCAGCTTTTGGAACAGCCTGAAGTCACCGAGAGTTCGATCTGGAGAGTCCCAGCAACTCAAGCCCAGCTTGTATCAATTGCAGCCATTGAAACACTTGAAACTGAAGACAGAACACACCTTGCTTTAACTTTTCACCGAGTTTCTACTCAACTGAGGGTCCTAATTTTGAAATTAAATTCCCACAACAATGTCCTGTTATTGTGACTCCTCCCTGAAGCTAATCAAGCAAAATAATACTTTGTGAATTGCAACAATATATTGCCTGTTGGTGGATGCACCTTGAATTTTATCGCCATGGGTGCTCGAGGTCGTTAAAGTGTACTCGTGAGCGGGAAGTGTGGTGCTCAAATTCCCGCCAGGGCCTTACTCTCTGACTGAGGTTTTTCCCCATATTTTGCTCATTGCCTGGGACTTAACGTAAACTTGGGACTGGAACGCTTCCTTCCTTTCCCAACATCTCAGCAGCAAAATCGGACGTGTAACAAAAGCCCAACTGATGGTTTTTATACATCCATACCTAACTTTACATTTTAGTATCAGGATCATAGTGATGGACCCAAGACTCACAAACCTAAATTTAACTGTGCAAATATTGAATATGTGTTAACATTTGAGATGAGCATATGGTAGTTAATTATTTCCATATCTAATTCTTTAGTCAAAATATTACATACACTGTGATATAGATGCCAGTTTCCTCGTCATTCTTCCAACTTTTTTTTTTTTTTTGAGTAGTGTTTAACGCCCGTTTTTACTACTGAGGCACCACAGGCGGTGGACACTGGTGATACATGAGATGAAATGATATATTGGGAAAGGATTTTTTTTTTTAAGGAAGGAAGCGTTCCAGGCCTAAGTTTAGGTACCTCCCCGGCATTTGCCAGTTATGAAGACTGAGGAAAACCTGGAAAAAAACCCAGTCAGGGAGGACGGTCCTGGCGGGATTCGAACCGCAGACCTCCCGCTCACGAGTCCGTGCCTTAACGACCTCGGCCACCCGTGGCGGTATTCTTCCAACTTGGAACACTGTCAGTTCCAAATATGTTTATTTCCGTTGAGAAAGTTTTCCAAGAGTTACAGTCATGCTAATTTCACAAGATTTTCTGCCATACTTAAACTCACGATGCCATTCATCTTCTTGCCTTATCGTGAGACACGGTACATTCCCCGAAAATGTTGACATATCGTACTGAACTTCAAAGACATTTCTTACATTTACGGGTATTTAATTAAAGATGTTTGCTCGACAAGTAAAGCAGCACCTCCTATCATTTCCATAAAATGCAACAATGTATGGTCTCTGAACTGCTCTCGCACCGTTTACACATTTCAGGCGCTCTTATGACGAGAGATTCAGTTTTAGCTCAACTAGAAATGGGTCTATGGTGGAGCATTACCTGCATTTTGAAACTGAAATAATTGGTTTAAGTAATAAATGATAAAGAATTAATTAATCGTTAACAAGTAATATCTATATACATTCATGGCTGTAAGGTTATTGTCATTCCAGATATTATAATTGACAGTTTATACGTGTTCCTTATAGTCTGAGGTCGGTCCTGGTGGTGTAGTGGTAACCATACTTGCCCCCTAAACCCAAGTTCGCGGGTTCGAACCCGGCCGGGATCGATGGATTTTTTCGGGCGTAAAAATCCTAAGTATGGCTTCCTTCGGAAGGGAAGCAAAGCCGTGGGTCCCGTGTCGTACATTTACGGCACGATAAAGAACCTCAAGCCTGAAAGAAGAGCAAAATTTGTTGGCCCTTTCACGCCCTGAATAGAATGGGATGCTGATGACCTGAGATCCTTAAATAAACAAATCAAAAAAATCCTATAGTCTGAGGGCAGTGCCAATATTCACTTTAGGAAAATGTGTTGTCCTCTTGAATGCCTGTAACCAGAGCCCAGAACTAAAGAGCTGGTAGTCTGACCTGAATTGAGGACAGAAAAACCTTTTTTTGTGTGTGTGAAGAAATACACCCTCGGGTACTTTCTGGAGGGGTGGAGGCCCTATCCTTGACCAGTGAAGTCAGTCTTTCAGTTATCCAGTTCTTAGAGAGAGAGTCTGGTGTTCAACTCTGCTAAGTTTCCCGCAAGAGAGCGTAACTTGAGTTTACTAGCTCAACATCAGTGAGTTATCAGTTATGCCATACCAGTAATCCGAGTGTAGGTTTGTTTAAAATTTTGATCCGTAAACTTTTGTGTTGATGGTAAACGAACTGTGCGTCAGAAAAAGTGTCACGGCCGAAACGTCGCTGGTGACGTCGTAATGGAATTTTAATGGTTATGCAAAAGTGACATATACAGCGTCCCCAATTCTCCAGACCGCCACGAGTGGCCGAGGTCGTTAAGACCCGAACTCGTGAGTGGGAGGTCGGGGGTTCGAATCCCACCAAGACCGCCCTCTCTGACTGAGGTTATTTCCAGGTTTTCCTTAGTCTTCATAAATGGCAAAAGCCGGGGAGATACCTTAAACTTAGGCCTGGAAAGTTTCCTTCCTTAAAAAAATTCTTTCCCAGTATATCATTTTATCTCATGCATCATCAGTGTTCACGCCTGTGGCGCCTCAATTGTAAAGACGGGCGTTAAACACTAATAAAAAAACAAACAAATAAATTCTCCAGGTAGTAACAACACAAATGTCCCGAAACAATAAAGTGCAGCTCATAACGAAATACAAGTGATCTATTCATTGCCTCACCAACGTGCTGGTAATATCCATTTCTGTGTTATCCACGGATAACAAAAACTCCAGCAAGAGTCGGAGCAACAACAAGACAGCAGGTGATATCGGCGAGGAAGAAAAAGATACATCCCTGAGGTAAGTAAGAATCACTCGTCAAGCGACCAATCAAATATGTAAGTATTCAAAAATATTCTCTGCCGCCAATTTTATTTAATTAAACGTTAATTAAAATAATTAATGGAGTAATCAATCAGCACCATTATAAAAATATCGCTGCAATTCTAACATGCAAAACTTCGCTTGTTCTATAAAATTCGAAAGATAAAATAGAATGGCTATATGATTTAATATCCAAACTCTTATCTTATTGTTTTTGTTTCGTTTATTACAAATTTAATATAGCTTTATTTTTAAATTCTGACCCATGCATGTTTTTAAATATGAATGAATAAATTTCTTCAATGCTTACAATAAATACAAATATACAGAACATACAGTCAATCTATCACCCTTGTACTATTTTTGTACTTATTAATTATTCCACTAATATTTTATCTAAAATTAGTTGCAGACTGTTTTATTGATCTGAAATCCACAACACTGCGGTTATTAGGACACTGGGTTCCTTCAAAGAATTAAGTTGTCATGTCTAACATTTCACTGCTTAATTATTTCTTTCTTCCTCACTTCCCCTGTACAACTTCCTCTTTACTTACATTTTTATCCGTGCTTAAATTCATCATCTTATTCCCAACCACTTTTGTTGGAAGATAACTCAATTTCTGCAAACGTGATTATGTTTGGAGGTAATAAAGAAGATATTTTGTAGATGAGTTGTAAATAACCGCACCATTAACGAGTAGTAAATAGGCAAAAATTAAGTGAGATCTTTTTAATAATGAGCTATTAAGTTTGTCTTTTGTATTGCAACCGTTTCCATTAAAACTGCAATTTTAGTTTTCGCTCAGATATATTAGGTCATGTTCCATACATAGTTTTATTAACATTCTGCTTAAGTGTTTCTAAATCATCTTCCTGGCAATTAGAACTTGGTCATTGACAAGAAATGTATTTTTGAATACTCTATAACGTCTCTAATTTTCATTCACACATTACGATTTAACTTAGCTAGAGAATATGCACAATAAATTTAAATGTTAAGCATACTCTTATCTAGTTCTGCGGTAGAAACGATTCCTTCAATTGCCATGTTCTTATCTACGGAACCTCACTCTTTATAAAGAAAAAGCACAATTGTCATGCTCAATATATTTAATTATATTACTAACTACTTCAGAATATGTGAACAAGAGTGTATTTATATCTTTTAGTTAACTTCGCCTTACATTAATGCGATACTGCCAGCTGTTCGTAGTCCTTCATGCAAGAGCTGCCTTACCTCAAGCCTTCATGTAATACATGTAATTTGACCTGATGTCACTCGTGAAATCTCAACCCGTTAAATAACTCCTGTACAGAAATACCTGGGAGCCAAAGAAGATATCCGGCATGCGCGAAATGACGTCACACCACGTCATATGACGTAACGTTCTCACCTGTCGCTGAGTCATTTGTGTGGAAAACCGGAGCAACCAGCATGCATTTTATCAGAGTATACCACTTACCGTCCTTGCCAGTTCGCTGCGGACTGTGGTTGTTAACCCACAAGTCGCAATCGAGGATTCCCAGCTTGCCAATGGATGAATCTTGCGTATCAACTTTTACAACCAGATTGTTCAGCACTACACGTATTTATATTTATAACATCATTTTTATTTTGAATGCCACAAAACATATTTCAAACAATGAAAATATATTTACGACAGAACAATCTCTTAATTAGTTCACATTTCAGAATCATTTATTTACAATTATGGCAATCTGTTATTACGCTGGTTTCCTGAAACTTTAATTTTTTTTCCTCTTTCATAATTATATTATCTGGCAATCTAAATTATTAAAAATACAGGATTTGTTAATGCTTCGCACGGAAGTTACGATGAAAGTACTTATAAAAAGTGAATGTTATTTTGGGATGTAATTTGTGCATGAAGACAAAACGAAACTTCGCCGGTGGAAAAAGAAAAAGTTAATTTCGGATCAATATTTCCATTATTAACACTACTGAAAATCCAATTACCACCATTAAATCATCTGGCAATTCCTGTACTGCAAATATTCTCTACGGGTTTAAGAAATTTTGTAGCAGTCCTTGGTGATCTCTATTGTATATCAGCAAAGCTACACGAGAGACCGGGCTGCTTGCTTGTTTTTAACCGCACCCTCGGCTATGCACACTTCAGGCGACAAGCACACGATAGACCGCCGGGGAAAGGCTGTCAAAAACATGCGAAGCATACCCCCCCCCCCCTGCATTAACCTTTTTTATCGTTTATCCTTGTGCACTATTTTTATCTCTTATTAGATGTTTCCCCCAGAAAGCTAACATTCAAGTTTTTTCTAATTAAAATCAAAATTACATTGTAATGACATTGTTTCAAACACACACACACACACACACATATATATTTGTAAAACGTCAACTCCAGAGATTAGAATCTATCATCTACTTATAAGAATGTATAATTTAACACACTTAACTCCTGTGTTATTTTCCGATTTGCATATCGTCATTATAATTAAACAGTACTGGAGATCCTTGACGGACTCCTTGATATATCACGACTTTTTTCACTTATCTCACTAATATTTTTAATTTTAAATTTAATATTATGGTAGATCCTTCACATTCTAAAGATTAGGTAACCTGTGGCACTTAATATAGTTTGATCGCATAACAATTGTAATAAATCCGGAAGAAGAATATTACATATTTTATGAATACTAGTTAAAATATAAATAATTTGGAAATCTAAAGAAGAATATTTAATAAAATGTGCCCACAATTAAACCATACTGAGTGTGAATAAGATGTCTGCATTTCAAAATATGTGCAGCACGAGTTAAAAGAATTCAGAAGTTAATTAGGTATTATGGTATGGATTTCAAATTTTCAGTCACGATTACTGTTACTTGTCGTTATGTTTTGATTAATGCATTGCCCTTATAATTGCATTTTTCTTCTATTCTGCCTTATCGTCATAAATGGCTTCAGTCCTGTAGACTCGATATGATACCCAAGGACAAGATGAGCATGTAATGCGAGGATTAGGTTAAATAGACCTCATTTCTGGAAAAGAAAATAGCGACACAACCCAAGCCGAATGTAGGTTAAGACAAATTAAGTAAAAATGTTATCCTCTATATATAACGCAATTGTGTAAAACATGCCTTTGACGAAAAGAAGAAAGCAAGAATGAAACCTACACAACAAATACAGAAGCGATGACGAGGGGTAGCTGAGAGTCGTCATATCAGAGTTCGTTGTAAAGAAAGCACAACTAATACAATTGACTCAGTGTTAATGACACAAGTGAGAATGTAGATGACTGCTAAATAGAAGCAACACACAAAAGATAAGGCGTATACTAAAGTGAATGCGACAAACGCTGAGAATAACTGAAAAAAAAAATGTTATTGGCAATAAGAAAATGTTGGTCAGTTATCTCTCTAAATAGCAAAAGCGGAATGAAAATGAGGCCACAATTTTTCGCAACTGCATGGTCATGACTGAAAACGTTCCCGTGCTTTTTGTCATGAGCATACTGAACCTGAAACCATATTTAGTTGATGTGCTGGCATCTCCATATTCTTTTCTTCTCTACTTAATCTGCATAGACGGAACTCATCAGCATAAATCCTTGTGCAATGTACCTGAAAATCATATACTGTTCGATAAAATTAATTGCACTCTTAGGCATCCGGTGACAATATTTCTAAAATTCAGAGAAATGCTAAAGGACCCATTATAAAAAAATATTTACAGGAACATTAATTTGTAATGTTTCCTAATCTGGAATTAAATTTGGCCCGTTTGCTTTATTCGACATAAACATTTACGGGCAGTCAGTGCAATATTTCAAATCATTAGACCTAAAGCTGCATATGTGCATTACGAACTTAAAATATTGTTAAGCGTTCATAGCTCAGTTTCCAAATAAAAGAATTAATATCGCACATTTTATTAAAAACGCCATAAATATTAATATTTTCCTTTGTAAAATTAACTCTAAAAATCGATTATATCACTGCTATCCTGAAAGCAGTTTCTGCAGTTTCACAAATTATGGTGCTTTTGTTTACTGTTTTAATACTGTTAATAATAATAATAATAATAATAATAATAATAATAATAATAATAATAATAATAATAATAATAATGTGATTAGTGAACTTCAAATTTGGCTCTCCTGTAAAATTAGTAAATTGTGACTTATAACAAATTTTCCCTTGTAGTTTTCATTTAATGGTAATTTATTTACCTACTCCACAAATGTACGCGTGTTCAAATTAGCTTCCTGCTACTGGAATATAACATAATAATATAATACATTTGTATCGGTTTAAAGGATGCCCAATTTTTTAACTCTGTAGACGAAACTTTCGGTTCCTACATGCATTTCGTTCCAATGATGCCAATGTATTAAACAAAAAATACCAGACAGGTAAGCTTAAGAATAAACGATCTCGGAATCTACCTAAAAATGTTTGCGCTTTGCCTATTCTGGCTTGCCGAATTATAGCCAAAATATCGTGAAAAAGTGTCCTGAGCGCTGATAATGGACGTACCACGTCTTCGAATAATAGATCAGGATCTAACAATAAACAGCACAGAGCTACGGCTCTAGTCTCTTATACCACCGTCATTGAAGTTAAAAGGTTGTAATTTCGTTACGCTAAGCTTTGTTACAAGACAGTATGTCACGGTATTCGAGAGTAATCTGGGAATCCCCCGCCGACCCGGATACCATAGTGTTGGGTTCTGTAACACGCAAACATTCGGCCATCGAGTTCAGCTAATTCAAACCGGGTCCAGCCTGTGAATGGAAAGGTTTCCGCTTGGGAAATAATTTGACTTGACCTTGGCGATGAGAGTTAACTTCTTTGCATTGTATGTAAACATCACCGCGTACGGTTTTATTCTAATGGCCTTTTCGTCAAACAAATGTTAACATCCATTTTCTATTTGCAGCTATTTCATTATTTCACCTGTGGTGTAGGTAGAAAATTGTATTTTTCTCAGCTAGTAGATTTGAATTTTTAGCTCTTCGAAAATATATTTATTCAGTACTTAAATTCTTTAGAGTCATTGTAGTTTGTAATCTTTCTTTCCCACAATTCTCTGAGTTAGACTAACCATGTTTTACATATAGTTTGTAAATCTTCTTCTTTTTTGTTTTGCGTCCCATTTTAAATGATTAATACACTAAATCAGAAATTGAAAAAATCAATTAATAGCTCTAACAAAATTCATTCTTTGATAGGAGCTTCAATACATTAATTTGCACATAGCATGAACTATGATTATTAAAAACGTAATACATAAACTTATAATTGTAAGATGAGGAAGATCAATATATATATATATATATATATATATATATATATATAATTATATTCACATTTAAACTAACGCTGATGACCTGAGATGTTACAGAGCGTCCATAAGTAGCAGACATTTAAACTAGTTTAACTCTACATTACCACTTTATCTGAGGTTAAAATGATCAACGTGAACAATTCTTTAAACTTTGCAATTAATACACATTAGATGTTACAATGCAAAGAAGTGTTCACCTTATTGATGTTTTAGAAAAATTATATTCAATAACTTAATTTTTACTAATAGAATAAAAGCATAAAATATTATGTAGAAAAATTAATGATAAAAAAATGAATGGAATAACTGAGTTACTGCTGAGAGAAGAGTAAAATGGATTTTGTAACGCACTTACGTATTGCACATTTATATAAAAAAAATAGACCATTTTGACATTTATATTCTCCTTAGATCATTAGAAAGCATTTGATTACAAACAATTTTTGTTGCCAATAATATGGTGAAAGTAACAAAAATGTTATATAAAATACAATGAGAGCAGTTTAAAAGTCCCTCAAATTAGATCGACCGACCAGCGGACCTATCCCATTCCAATCGATGATATTCTCCACGCGGCACCATTCTCTTTCACTCAGATGAGAGCGGAATTTCGAAAGAGTCGGATAGTTGTGTTGTGCAGTTGATAGAGAGGTTTCATTAAATAGTGCAAAAGTGTTGTGCACAGATTACATATTCATCTTCTGTTAGAGGTCAGAAAATTGGATGGCAGAACGAGACGTAAATTTCCTGGCAGCCCGATTCCAACACCAAAAGCAATACTAAAGTTAATACAGAAGTTTCTGTGACTGAACCAAATAAAAATCTAACACTGAATCAATCGTTCCACAGCTGTAATTTAGACAGAGAATTTAACGTTGCTTCATTTGCTAACTGTGCTACTAACCATTATATATATACTCACACGCACGCGTTATGTTGTAAGCTTTGCAAGGCATTTTATAATGGTTTAAAATGCACTGCAGTTTTCCTTACCAGATGCCCAGGCATGCTCTGTCCCACTGCAAGGATTTTGATAATATATTTAATTTAACACCTACTGATGGGTTATCGATTCATGACCCTGAAAGCTGTCATAGGGATAGAGAGATATAAGAAAGTATTATTATTATTATTATTATTATTATTATTATTATTAATTGGTTTATTTATTTGCATAAAGCACGTACATCAGCAGCGAGTTTAAATCTTACGTTAATGCTACTTTTAGCTTTTTATTTTTTCTTGTGTTAATAAATACTATTACTCTATTTTGCTCCCTACCCTTTTCTCCTAGTGACTTCTTTCGGCTCTTCGACCCATCACGTTATTTTAGATATTCATTTCTTGCTTTACCACCTTCACTTATCTACTGCCTTTGAAGAAGAGCACAAACGATTCAAAGTATTGCACTAGTAAACTTATATATTAACTTTAGTATTGATTTTTGTTGGAACCACAGGCTACCAGGAAATTTACGCCTCGTTCTGCCAACCAACTTTCCGACCTGTTACACGAAGATGAATATTTCATTACTGCACAATACTATTGCACTATTTAATGAAACCTCACTATCAACTGCACAACACAACTACCCGACTCTTTCGAAATCAAATGATTGGAAGAGAATGGTGCCGCGTGAAGAATATCAGCGAATGGAAGGAGTAGGTCCGCTGGTCGGCGATCTAATTTGAGGGACTTTTAAACTGCTCTCACTGTATTTTATATAACATTTTTGTTACTTTCACCATATTATTTGCAACAAAAATTATTTATAATCAAATGCTTTCTAATGACCTAAGGAGGATATAAATGTCAAAATGGTCTTATATATATATAAATGTGCAATATGTAAGTTTGTTACAAAATCCATTTTACTCTTCTCTCAGCAGTAACTTGGTTATTCCATTCAATCTTTTTATAATTAATTTTGTGTAGATAGTTTATGCTTTTACTACTATTCTAGTAGTAAACGTTAATTTATTGAATATAGTTTTTCACAAAACATTAATTAGGTGAACACTTCTTTGCATTGTAACATCTAATGTGTGTTAATTTCAAAGTTAAAGAATTGTTCACGTTGATCATTTTAACCTCAGATAAAGAGGTAATGTAGAGTCAAACAAAATGTGAATATAATTATAAGATATTGATCTTTATCTTACAATTATAAGTTTATATATTATGTTTTTAATAATCGTAGTTCGTGCTATGTGCAGATAATGGTCTTGAAGTTCCTATCAAAGATGAATATTTCTACGTTTTATTTAATTCTAGTTATTTATTTCTTATTACTATTAGTTTAATTGCTCTTTATGAGTCACTGTATTTTTCATTTATATATTACGTGTACAAATTATAAATATAAAAACAGAAGAACAGAAACAAAACTGACATGAACACGTTTATAATTAGAATGGATTAGCTCATACCAGATTATTAAAAGTGTTAAATTACAAACCAGAAGATCCAAAATCGTAGATAGTATGATGAATTGACCTGAGTTTGAAACAAACCATCAGGTTTAATCCTCCAGCCTGTGATGTGATACCATAGTAGTAACAATGGGCATTAAACACAATTCAAAGTTGTTTTTAATTAAAATAATGGATTACTTTTTACACCAAGTGAATTACAATAATTTATATAAAATATATGACAACAAAGTAGCTATATAAATGGCAGAAAGAGTTTAAAAACCACTGAGTTGTGTGTGAAACAAATATCTTATGTACATATAAATTTTAGAGAACAAAGGTGAAATTTATAATAAGTATTTCTTCATCTCTTTCAGAAATTTGTGAAAAGAAAAAACAAAACACGAAATGATATTCAGATAATAAGACACTTTAATTTCGTTCTAAGAAATCGGGAATGGTATAAGTTACGTGACCAAGGAATGACAGTATCTCGAAGTCCACGGTGATGACGCACATTCCAAGCAGACATCAGTTGAGCGTTTACAGAATTAAGTGTCCTGTATTCATATTGGACACCCTTCTCTTATCGGAAATGAATTACTATTAATTTAGTCACCCTGAAGAAACACACATGTGGTTGTAAAATTTACTTTGATTTAAGCAGTTGCATAAAGATATGTTAGTATAAAACACTAATATAAATTCACTATCGGAGTATAAAAGTTTAACTTTGAGCTTCTAAAATGTGTTTAAATAAAGTGTGTTTTCATAAGAAACTCATCATTGCAATTAAAATTGTGTGTGTGTGGGAAAACTCTTGATCAATGCAACGTTTATTTTAAAAATAGTTTATTGAAAGTATAGCATTTATACTTACGATATTGTTGTGAGATTTGACATAGGAATTTTACATATCTTATTCGCTATATTTTTAAGAGAATATTATTGATAAAATAAAATAAAATAATGTTTTTAATGGAAAATTAGAAAACTAAGATGATAGAATATGGTGATATATAAATCGGAAACGTTTTGAAAATATAGCTTTAATGATTACAGCTATAAAAATTGACGTATTCACTGAAACACCGGGTTGTGTTTAATATAATAAAACAATATATTGAATTTTAAAATGTCAAAAGTTAAAATAATACAAATATTAAAGAACGGAAAACTTCCATGAATGTTAACCTAAATAATTTCCTTATTGAATGATATGAAATATGACATATAAAGTTACTATCGTTTATATATATATAAATTGTCGCAAACTTTTGGTTTGCATTTTAAGCTTTTTTCCAAAATTTGCTAATAAGTAAAATTACATATTTTTAAACTGTGTACTGAACACTGCAGTTTGGAAAATGAAATTGCCCAACATATTTGAGGTTGATTATATAATTTTAAACCTTAATCTCTTAAGATATTGACAGATACAGTTCTACTTCTGCGAAATGTATAAAGGTTTTTAAAGTAACTGCTACAAAGATACGCTGGTTATTTCACAGTGAAATTGAACTACGAATAGTACACATTTAGTATGCAAGCATTCCCGTTTCATGTTGCATGATGGGTGATCTTAAGATTACGGATGATTTAAATGTCCAAGGGAGTAGGGAAGAACGCATAACAGGAGTACCCGCTAATGCAGTGGCGCTCTTGCAGGACGTAAATGCTGTATGCACGACAGCCATATACGATGATTATATACATACATAATTTGAACTATAGAATCATAAGTAGGCATCCATATATTATTAACTTTCTCTTGTGTTTATTACAATATTTTAAACTAAAATCCACCCGTGTCGGCTTTGTTAGATTGGTAACCCATGTCGTAACTATTGAATCAATTGCATTTATTATCCTACAAATATGTTTTTATACTCCTAAATTTAACGGCTAATGAATGCATTGCGTTGTGTTATATATATGAAATGCATTTAATTTTATATATGTATATAAGGAACAAACCCGTTGCCTCGTTCATCTCGAGATGAAGATAGTTGGCATTTTCAGATTTAATGAACACGTTTTCTTTTCTACCCACGCCTTTCTCCGCTGCCTCTTTCCCCTTCTTGGTCCGGCAAGAATAACTCCGACGTCACACCTTAGAATTCCTCTGTTTTATCTTCACATTGAAGTACCAGCTGAACCTTAGCGATACTGTTAGAGATACTGTGCTAACTGGCTGCATCACACCATTCCCCTCCAGAGCACTGGTTTTCTAACCAACACTTGGCAAGCTCTTGTGACTAGTGGGAATTTGTCATTCAGATTATACAAAATGTTATGTATCTTAATAGAGAGATTGTGCAAGTTATTGAAGAGAACAAACATGTTTGGGAGCAACCTGTGGGTTTCAAATGGATTTATAAAATAAATTGTCCCATCCTACTCACTGCCGAAGCCTATTCAGTTCCGAATAAGATTGTCGAGTATCTTAGCAGCTTCTCGTAGACAGGTGTATAGTTTCTGACTTCCTGACCCATCTCTCGGTAGTATTTCATTAATGGAAAACAATAATACACACTAAACCATGAGTAAAACTCGCTAAAACTACTCTTTGATACTGTTTTTATTTTCAGAAGATTACAATTGTAGTGTACTTTTAAGGGTTCATTTCTCCCATTTTTAAAAATATTTGAAATTATCAAAAAGAAGTGTTCCATTAAATTAAAATCTAAACATACTTACGTATTTACTTATTCAATGATTTCTTAAAGAAAATGCTTTAATAAAATTTAAATGATTACCTTGCAATCTTAATTCCAAATTCTCTTGTGTTCACGCTTGTTGTGCTGGAAGACAGCCCATTGAAACGTTTCCAAATGCAGTGCCTCAACAAGAAGCGCTATACAAAAACTAACGAATAAATTTGAAACCATAGGCACAGTAACTGGTCAAAACACGTTCCCGAAGAAGAAATGTTGTAACGGAGGAAACATTGAACGAAATCGAAGTCATTCCGCTACAAAAATCACTAGCTAAACTTTCTCCATCTTCTGCAAAAAGTGCAACAAAATTACTAAAGTTAAAATCATACATATACAGTTTTGCAAGATTATCTGACTCTGAGAATGAATTGTTTCTGAGTGCAGTACAGAGTGATGAAATTTACCCTCAACTCATTTCTTCGCAGAGAAATAGGCGTGCATACACACATAAGTATCGCTATTTGTCTTCAAATAATCAGTCATTATGCACGAAGCCTCCCCAGCAATAAGCGCATGTTCAATATTTTTAATGAAACAATAAACGCGGATCGGTATCAAACACAAACCTTAACGCCGTTTCCTCAGCAATAGACAGAAGAGCGAAAATCTAACATAGGTATGTTCACAAGGTTTTTAATGTAACACTTGCTGTCCAAGTTAAAACAAGCCATATTCCAGCAATCAGGCAAAGAACTTGTGATTAGTGATAATAAATACTGAAGGAACATGATGCTGGAACCCTCAATTATTCCAACATGCACGAAGAATAATTTCATAGGAGGAACGAAAATAAAAAAAGCAAGATAGACGAAATGTTTCGGTAGCTGTTTAAGCTTCAAATAACTACCAGTTGCATCGAGCAGATTTCAATTTGCAACTGCCAATCTTTGGAATTAACGTGTTACTGAAATTGTGCGGTAACTGCCGTTTAATCGAAGTAATTAAGTTGTTTATCGCTAGACTTACAGTAACAGCTGTGGTTTATTGGGCTCTGTATAAAGGAAGGTCAACAGCAGATGCAACGTTTCCAATAAATTACTCCCAAGTTCAAAGGTGAGCACTTAAACATTTACATGAGCGTAACAGGCCATCATCCACGTCAATTACTTGATACCTGGACATGATTAAAAAATCTGAGAACCCATTCAGCCTCTAAGGATATTATAATAGTATGAAAATGCTGTTCTCCAATCTCATAAGCCGCACACAACTCATGAGGCATAAAATAACTCTTTGGCGATAACATCAAAATGGCTTTGGGTGTCTGTTGTAAGCAGTTATGGAGCGCGGTAGATAATCATAACTTTTGTATAAGTAAAACCGGTTAGCAGACAGTGTACAAAGCGGTGTATCACGTTACAGTGGACTTAACACATATATAACCGTGAAGCACTTTCAGATTCTCAATAAGGATGGGAGTGAAAATGTGCAGTTTAAGAGAAACTTCCGCTCAACATTCCAATAATCAGAAACAGCGTCCGATAGAGTTTAAAACCTCCGTCAATCATTTCCTAAACGGTTATGTGACATTTAATACGAATGTCCTCTGCAGGTTGCATGCAGCAATATTCATTCTAAGAGTTTAGCACAGATATTAACACAGCATACAGCGACGTTTTAATGTATTTATTTCAGTGCACCAACTCGTTTTCAAGAAATCTATTGAGATTAATTTCAAAGGGGATTGGCTTAGGCGGCAACGATTGCGACTCGTATTCAGGAGGCCTCAGGTTCAAATCCTGCTGCCAACTAACGCGAGTGAGGCATTCTTCACTTTCTGTTTTCAAAGGGCAAATGCCAGATTAGTATTTACTTTCCACAGATTAACCTTCCATTACATCATTCATCTTCATTCCACCTCTATGAAGTGTCTGGTACTTCTGTGTTTGTGGTGTCTTCAAGGCAGCTCTGACATTGGACTGCTCATTCATTCAGGGAGTCTCTCAGTGCATGTGTATTCAAAGCAATTAGCTCCCCGAGAAGGCGACTAACCCGAGCATTGACTTGCAGGTCTAGTTACAGGAGGAGGGTAATAGAAAGAAGAAAATATTCATTATTATGCAGACTATATTAGTTTAATTAATAAATAAACAGCATATTGTTTCAAAACGTTATTCTAAGCTTTGTTGTTTTTATAAAGCACTGGTGTTAGCGAATCAAAATACAGAAACCAGGAACTGTACACCCTTAGAAAAAAAATACATGAGCCATCCCTAGATCGGAGAACTTCGGGGACGCTCGTAAACGCTGTATTCACGACACGCATGCAGCGACTGGCACAATGCAGTGGGCACTTTTCCGGTAACGGTAGAGATTACAATCATAAGCATCTGAAAAGAGAACATTAGGGTAGAGTAGCGGTGGCCGAGCGGTTTAAAGACATTGCTCTTCTGCATAAGCTCATAGGTTGAAATTCCTCACAACATTTTGTTTTATTTTTTATTATTGATTTCATAAGTGCAAATGTGGATCATGTTGCCTTAATATCATATTATATTTTAACGTATCATTTTGAGTTTTATGGCATTACCTATGCATACACAAAAACGTAATTACAAACTAACGTAATCTTTACAAATAACTAAATAAATACATAAACAGAAAACTTTATCCTCTAAAGCGAAAACACACAGAAATAAATAAAAATTAATATCGGATGTATCAACCCTCAGTATTTAGAGTTGCCCTTACTGTTTGGGACACAGATTATATTTTATATCTACAGTAGTTGGGTGCAAATTTTGGATTTGATTTAAAAAATATTATTGCTTTACAAGAGGCTACAACATCCCATGTTTCTTGAATTTATGCCCATAAGCCATCTTTTGTCGCTCGTGCATGTGTAGGGAATGCGTGTGTATATTGCATAGAGATAGAACAAACAGTGAAGGAAATGTTATAATATGTTAACGTTAAAGCTTGCTGCGTATGGGAAACAATATTACAAAACTAAACTGTAAAGCTTGCTGCGTATGGGAAACAATATTACAAAACTAAACTGAACTAATATGTTACAAAGGTTTGTTAAAAAAGAAGTGTTTCATGTCGGGAGGCGAACCCGTGCTGTAAACCACATCAGCACTGCACACTCTGCCACAGAGCTAACAGATCACATATACTAGACAGCGTCGTTAGTGTCTGTCATATAACATAACTGCTGCAATGGCTTTCCAGCTTTGCCGGTTACCTTGTGAACCGCGCGCTGTAACGAGTAGGATTTATTTTGCATTCAAGAGATGACTCGTTTTTCATGTAAAAGGATGTACGTTTCATTAGTTAAATCAAATGCAAATACCAATATTAATTAAATTTCTTCAAAATCGCATTCACCTCTAGATGAAAAGGTGTGAGCACACCATTAATTTGTTAAAAACCTTAAAAAGAAATAAAATAAATAAATAATGTCGAAATAATTAGGTAAAACAGGCGGAGAGATAGACAATTATCGAATGCCAAGAAAAAATTATAGTACAGAACCTTATTTAAAAGAATGATTTGCCAACTAAAAAAAACAATGAACAGAAAAATTGTCCAGAGCACTTAATCTATGTCGACAGTGATAGTTGTTAGAATGCCAAAAAGAGTTTAATGTTCTTATTTCTCAGCTAGCAATAAATAAAAAATTTTACTGAGCATACATAGTTCTTAGGTTTTATATAAATTTAAAAATAACATTTATGCAATATATATGTATATATACTATTAATAGAGTAATAAAAACTTCTAAAAAGCATAAAAACTCATAAAAAACACTCAGAGTGCAATATAAAAAGGTTCACATAAAATTTCACACTAAAAACCGTAAAATTGAACACTAAAATCACACTATATTTCGAGCTTGGCTCTTGGTCACGTGATGAAAATGAACTGAGCTCTGGCATGCAGCGTCTGTCGTTGTGAGGCATAGAGATGTGACGTGGCAGCAAAACTGCCAACTCTAGCTGAACAAAGTAGTTTGGCAAACCTGACAGTATTACAGGGAGATGTTGAGGCCTGGAGGAATACGGGCTTTATGTAAAACTATTGCTGCCATCTCTACGTCTCTAAGTAGTCTGTCCTAAAAGACAGCTTCAATATCCTCACGCAAAACCAACTAACTGCATCATTTTTTCAAACATTACCAAGGCTATGTTTCCGGTCAGCTCGCAACCTCAGAAGCATTTTTCGCAAAAATATTGATTATCCTCAGCCCTCCTTCTCGACACTTGGCTCATATCCGTGCAACCGCCCTAAATGTAAAACCTGTGCCTTGATATCCCCATGCTCATCTTATGTTAGTCCAAATCTGAAATCAGAATTTAAAATTCACTCTTTTTTCAACTGTACCTCCACAAATGTGGTGTATTTACTTAAATGCCAATTTTGTCCCGCTTTTTACATTGGACTAACGTCCACTAAGGTATCTATTAGAATGAACAATCACAGGCATTCACTTAAAACTTGTTCCCCATTACCGGTATCACAACATGCCAATTTTCACCAGGCCACGTTCGACAACTGTTTCTCTCTTATTCTCATAGATGCCGCTCCTCCATCTAAACACACCTTACTTAGAGACGTAGAGATGGCAGCAATAGTTTTACATAAAGCCCGTATTCCTCCAGGCCTCAACATCTCCCTGTAATACTGCCAGGTTTGCCAAACTACTTTGTTCAGCTAGAGTTGGCAGTTTTGCTGCCACGTCACATCTCTATGCCTCACAACGACAGACGCTGCCTGCCAGAGCTCAGTTCATTTTCATCACGTGACCAAGAGCCAAGCTCGAAATATAGTGTGATTTTAGTGTTCAATTTTACGGTTTTTAGTGTGAAATTTTATGTGAACCTTTTTATATTGCACTCTGAGTGTTTTTTATGAGTTTATATGTGTATATATGTACATATATATATATATATATATATATATATATATATATATATATACCTTTAAAAACTGAAAATTATAGAGTTTTTCCTACGTTTATTTTACAGTTGCGCAAAAATAATTATCCAATAATTGTACATATTTAACAATTTTCTCTGCACAACTTTTGAAAATGTATTCAAATAATAAATCTGTGTGTATTAAAACTATTGTGAACAAAATTCACTTAAGCACCCGTTACAATATGCAATGCCATATATTTTTCTTGCTGATATACCCTAGCGGAAAGTTCATAAAATAATTCACTAGATTTCAATACGGAGTGTATGGTGGCGCCGAATTTGGTGTTATGAAGCTCACCAATTGACTGAAAGATTAGTGATTAATTCTGCGGACATATTACATTGGTCTTGCATGACGCCCTGGCATAATATCCGAAATACCCGAACATTTGTTAATATCTTTTTGATTTTAGAGATTTTCCATACAGAACAGTTAAACATTGTACAGTAGTTTCAAATACGAGTTCACCCGTTGGAGCACCTGCTAGCAACCGCTTCCTCTAAATTTCAGTGTCCGCGCCTACAGCATTGGGGGGGGGGGGTATCTTTGTGCCGTTTGGGCGTTCTTAAGGTGATAGTCCTGAAACGAAATATTTTTCATTTTACTTTTGAGGTGGTGATTTTATATTGCTAAAACTGAAACCTTAGGACTCAGACTTTTCATTTACGGTTCGTAGTGAAAACAAACACTTTCAGAAAAGTAAGAGGGCAATGAGAAAATCTTGCGGTGTTCCTGCATCTGATAGATGTACTGTTCGTAATTCTGTTAAGATTTATGGAAACGATATCCGCTCTCGATAAGAAATGGAAGAAAGAATGGATAAGAAGAAACTGGGCAGAATTTGACAAAAGTTAGAACGAAGTCAAAAAAAAAAAAAAAAAAAAAAAACCAAACAGGTTGCACAGGAATAAGGAATTTCGCAAAACTCGGTTTGGAATGTTATCAAACTTTTAAAATGAAAACGCTATAAGTTAACTGTTGTTTAGGAATTGCAGCCACATGATAATTTAATTAAAGAGTAAATTTGTGCAATTATATTTTGGACATGTTAGAAATTACTCTATAGGCTATAGGCCCAATTTAATTTGGGCATGTAGCGAAAAGAACAATTGATACCGGAATATAGAAAAAAACGGATTTGATTTGCATGACCAAATAATTGGTGGCGATACGCGGGAATTGCTTACAAAATTGTAAAACCTATATTTCATGAAATTACCGTGAATGTAAAGCGATACATAATACGATTCTTCAAAGAATTGCCGATAATTGAATGAAAACATGCATGCAGTAACACACTTGTTAAAATGAGGTCTTTCAGCGCCAATTTACTTCACTGGAAAATTGGTATGCACCTTGTCATTTGCCTCAGTTTTGTTGATTTGATTTATTTACGGACGCTCTTTAACATCTCAGGTCATTAGCGTCCCATTCTATTCAGAGCGTGAAACGATCGACAAATTTTGCTCAGAGGCCTCTTTTTTCAGGCTTCAGGTTCTTTTTCGTGCCCTAAATGTACCACATGGTAAGAAAGAAGAAAGGCTTTCGGAAGAAAGCCATACTTAGGATTTTACGCCCGAAAAAATTCATCGATCCTGGCCAGGTTCGAACCCGCGATCTCGGGTTTAGAAGGTAAGTATGGTTACCACTACACCACCGGGACCGACCTTGCTTCAGCATTCAGTATTCATCTGTGAATAGATCTCAAACTCTTTTCCATGTCTAAATTTTACTAATGCTCTTCGTTTTTAAGTGAAGCCGTTTCTCAACCTGCTTACCTTCAGTTCAAAACCCAAGTTACACATATGACTGGGCTGCGGCTAATTCCTGTTTCCCACTACGCAATCCTTGAGAACCCTTAAATGATGCATTTCTTCCCTCCTGTGATGCCTCGGTAGTTAAAAAACACTTTTAAAAGGCATTCCTTCACATGTTCCCGGTAATACAAATACATTTTCTAAGCTTTATAAACTCTCAAGAGACCAATGATTCCAACTAATGTTTCAAAATACATCCTGCAGTTGCCATACTGAAAAGAATAGAAGATTTGAGCAACACCTATCAAAGAACCCATTGCTTCGTATATCCAATTCTTGTTTTTTTTTTTCAAAACAAAAACAATAATGTGTCTCAAAGAAACTGCATTTCATAAAATAACATTTTCCAAGTTCCTGTTTTTTTGAAAGAACTCTGCTCTTATCGGTGATTTATGCAATTAATAAAATTGTAACTAATTAAGACATTGAGCTTTTGAATATTTTTTGGTCTTCACACTGAATGAAATTGCAACAAATATCAACTACCTTGATACTTTCGTGAAAAAAACTAATTTCTTAATTCTCTATTTTCTTATGTGAAAGTAGCTTAATTTACTGCCTGCGACTAAGAATGATAGGATATTGTATTTTTGTTGCACTAATGTTTTGTAAAGCACGGAAGTTCGGGACTGGTATAATATTTGTTAGAGCATATTACTACTATAGGACAAGTTAAGCTATCCTAGAATTCTGTGTTCGTTTCGTCTTCAACACTCTAAATTGCATCACACGACACCCCTATGTAATCAAATGTCATGGCTAACTCTAAAAGAACTTAGGACTTAGCATTCTATTACCCTCTGTTCAAAATCTTCCCGAATCTCCACCCTTCAATACATCGCCTCTCGCTTCGTATTCCTGCCCCTACCACGAACCCGAAATATGACCTTCACCGAACACATATCTACTAACGTCATTAAGCGTGTCAGTTCCCAGAATCTGGAACTACCTTCCTCTTGAAGATAAAGATTGTCGGAAAATAAAGTAATTTAAACGATTAAACTGTCATCTCAAATCTAGGAATCTCAACACTTAGTATCTCGCTTTTTCTTCTTCTTCTTCTTCCTCCTATTCCTTTTTCCCCTACTCCTTTCCCCCCCCTCCTTATACGTCCCCCCTTATATTTGAGAAAAATTATTTAAGAACAAGTGGAATTTAACACCATCTTTATCAAATTTCTAACTATTTTAACATTTACATGCAGTATATATGTATATTCAATTTGGCTTTTTTGTGCGTGTGTGTTTTATAGAACTATGTATATTGTACTCTCTATTTTGCTTTTTTTCCGCCTGTTAGAGTGGAAGAATAGGTCCCATGGCCTTAACTTTTGCCAAGGTAAATAAATATTTCTAGTGTAACGTACAGTTTAGTAGAGACAATACAGAGGGTGCCAAAATGTATACACACTTCAAGCAAAGAAAAACTGCGTTTACATAACAAAACTGAATTCACACAAACAGAAAATGATGAGCGATAATCATCTTAGACTTTTACAATTACAACAATTGCTCAAAATGCCCACCATCGGCGTCGATACACTTTTGAGTACGTTGAACTACTGATTGAGCAACGTTTGCGAGGTGTCCTCAGCGATTGCAACAATTTCTTACCGAAGCACTGCCAGTGTAGCTGGTTTTCTACAGTATACATCCTTAAGATTTCCCCATAGGTAGAAGTTCAACGGAGTTAGATCCGGAAAACGTGGTGGAAACCAGTTCGTCCTATTGCCTTTGAACTCAACAACATTCTGGGTTTTCATTATCACTTTAAACTTGCTTTCCACTGTTCAAACGATAATCTTGGCTCCATTTTGTTGTAGCAACGCTAGCTAAAATTACGATAATCTTGGCTTCATTTGTTCTGCGGTCGTTTTCGATATGCTTCTGTGATAAGTGGGGGAGGAATTTATTCAATTGATAATTGACGGATTGGTGTCGACTCCTCTTCTGCTACTGCCTATAGAATATCGCCGTGACAAGCCAGCGTCAGTGAATTGCTGGAATCGTATGACCCTCTCAGGCCTATGGGAGAGGACTAGGAACTATGCACAAGATGAACATGAATTGTAGAGCTTACAATAATACCATTTATTTATATTTAAGTAAGTTTATCGTTCAAGGGCCGCCTTTAAGTTTTTAGAAAATTGATGAGTGTTTGCAACCAGCCCGATGGATTCTAGTCTATCACTGTCCGGTAAGTGCAAATCTTTCACTGTACCGCTATTCCGCTATTTTCAAAATAGCTCCCTGTTTAACAATTTTAATTCTTTCTCCTCCAAAAACTCCCCGGTCGACTGCTTTGTTACCCTTTATTGCTTCTGTTTTTCTCCTGGGTTTTACGTAATGTCAGTTACAATTTATGACACCCACAAGGGTCCGTTGCATCAATAGGTTTTATTGCCCGGCCTGTCCTGGATTTTAACAAAAACTAACCCCTATGTCCGTTCATGCTATACCTAGGGACCTGACCCACTCTTTTACCAAATTCTCAAAGAAGACCCTACATGTACAAAGCCTCTTGCAAATACAAAAAATGTACAGGACCGTCTGTTTCTTTTCGTCCCGTTCCCAAAACACAACACTTCCTGGTTTATGTCTAAAAGCTTTGTAAACAAGTTATTCTAATACTCAAGAAATACATAAAATGACTTAACTACTAATGTACACACATATAAAATGTACAAATTGATTATAATAAGATTTATAACACATATAATTATGTTAATATCAATAATATAAACATGGAGGTTGAGGCCATTTTATATTGTCTCAGTTCATTGTTGATTTATGATAATGCTGCCTTCATTTGTTCATTGTTGAGTCACCTGTCACGCAGCAACGCTATCATAATGTATGTGTATCACATCTGTTTACAGATCATAATACTACACATTACTGTTTTTCTTCGGTCCAACTTTGAAATATATTAAATAGATATCTTCTGTGAAAGTGTATACCTTTTTCGGCACCCTCGGTATTTATGGTTTAAGTACTGAACAAGAACAAAGAAGAAATTACAAAAATCCATGTATGAATTCTTAGCTAAAACCGTAATGAGAACAGAAAGTTATGTACTCCTTTTTCAGAACAATGTTAAATGGTTTAGGTCGGTGAACAAAAGGTCATTCTGTTTGCAGAAAGCGTGAAAAATGTTGTATGTTGTCAGAAAAAAACAAAGGGAGCTCATCGCACGATTTGCTTCTTGTTTTCAAGACGCCACATCTTTCACGATACTTAAATATTACATTCGAGGCATACGGACGGAATAAGTGACAGATGTAATAAGCGAAACTTCAAGAAACGAATTATTTGAGAACTGTGTTTTATTTGGGAAAGTGTGTGCAATTGAGCACAGTTTTAGTGAGATTGTTGAAATCTTAAGTTCTATAACCATATTTTAATACAAAAAGCGCCGTTTTGACAGCTTTTAAATTTTAAAACTGGTATTGCTGCCACAAATATTATTTTATTATCAGTTTGTGACTTTACCAAGTTGTTTCATACTTGTATTTATTTCTAGCTAGTCATGAACTTAACATGAATTATTGTTAAAACCACCAAGCTCTGAATGCCGTGAATCTTTAACAATAATTGCTTTGTTTTAAGCAATTGCATGTGAACCATGGCAGTGCTTTGCACACAGAGATAATTATAAGGAAAGTTTAACTTTCTGGTTTCTAGGCTGGGTCTCATACCTCACAAATGAAAAAATGTTGAGGATTTTCAATGATATTTCCGAGTATCTATCGGATTTGGAGGACGCTCCAGACATAAGGGAAGCATGGTAGTAACTCAGATGAAAATAATCATCCTGCAATTATTTTGGAGCGTGAAACTGGCTCGCCAACAATAATAGGGGCCTACATTCTTCATTCAGACAATGGATTGGAAAAGGCTCTGCGAAATACATTTCCGCACTTTGATCTAAAAACCTCATGTTCAGAACGTTTGAAAACTAAACATGCATTAATATAAAAGTGTTGGAGTAGATTCATTGACAGTGAATTACAATCCGGGTGTATGGAGCAACTCTTCCCCAGGAAAATACGATGTCCTTACTGTAATAGACATCAAATAAGTCTGATAAATTCCATAGAAATCTGTGACTTCTGGTATATGTTGACACAAAATATCCTTGTAATTGGTCCCTGTGTCTTGGCACAAAGAGCAGCTGACGAAAAATTTCCCGAGAGCGTAGTGATGATCTCGTATAGCAATAAGGGGCAGAACAGTGAGACTTTACAGCAAGTTGAAAGCTGAAGGGACAAGGGAAAAACGTATGAAAACCCTGTACACTGAAACCAAAAAGAATGGACGGATATAGGAAAACAACAGCACTAAGACTTATGAATCTTTTACTCAAAGAGTCAGATCGTGTCTTTACCACATGTTAGGACCTCACCCACCGCCACGGGTGGCCGAGGTCGTTAAGGAGCGGAGTCGTGAGTGGGAAGTCTGGGGTTCATTTCCAGCCCATACCGTCCTGCCTGAGGTTTTTTTTTTCAGATTTTCCTCAGTCCTCATAAATGGCAAATAGGCCAGGAACGTTTCCTTCCTTAAAAAATCCTTTCCCAATTTATCATTTCATCTCATGTATCATCAATGCCCACCGCTGTGGTACCTCAGTAGTAATCACGGGGGTTAAACATCATTCAGAACAAAGTTGGGCCTCACCGAAGACACATTATCTTTTCTTAACTACTGAAAATATATTTTCAAACAATTTTGATTTCTTTGAAAACGATAGGATAACGATGCGAGAGAAATAAGTGTGAAAGATAAGGGAGATTTTGTTGCCTAACAGCAGAACGTGAAAACTATATTTCCTGTCAATAATGATGGGGTAATTAATGGAAAGAGCAATTATTGTAAATAATACATTGACTTTCTCTGTCTAATAACGCAAAGTGAAGTAGAAGAGTTGTTCTCAATAAGAATACAGTTAATTAAAAAAAATTACATAGAAATAATAAAAAGAATTTTTAGCATAAAAAAGGACATTAACTTCAACATCTAGTCCATTTTCAGCATTAATTCATCGAGGATAGGATTAGACAAGAGTGGAGCTAATTCTTATGCTTTCCCGTACCTATCTTACTTGACTTCTAGGAGTAACTGCTGTCCTTTCTTCTGTTGTCCCAATCACGAACTGCGACGGTCTATATATTGATTGAGATCTGAGAATTTAGCAGGGCTGGCTAGCAAACCATACCTTCATTAATTTCGAAGTGCGCCCACTACTGTTATCGAGTACTTAAATTATAGTCGGTATTTCGAACGGTGTATTCTTCCGAATTCATGTTGCTCGACACCTCAACAAGCTTTGCTGCCATATCTGCGATCATCGCCAGACCTAACCTGCCACTTCTTATTCTTGCAACAACGTGCTCGGGAGTGTGTCTGGTATTGTCAGGTCACCAAAGCGACAGGCTGATGAAAATGTCCTCTCATTTGTGCAGATTACAGTGTAGCAGAATTTTGCAGGAACAGGCAGAATATCTGCAAACAGAAGGCCATTTGAGCCTCAAGGTGTTCAGTCCTTAACATGTCTTTCTTAGCAGACCGCCTGTGATGGGTTCCAATTCCTTAAGATCTGCGTACTAGCTTGGATTGAGGGAGGCGGGGACGACTAGCTGCGATTAGCTGTTGATCTTCCTCTTCTGTCGTGTTCCTGTGAGCACCATACTCCAGCAACTCCAACGTTTACCGGCCTACTCTCGTTTGCGGACGAATGTAGGAAGCGACTCACCCTATAGTGGCTTTATTACTTATTTAGTGTGTTGACGTCAGTAATATTTGTCGGAGCGCTGATGGGACTGGCTTGGATGTAAGTGCTATCTGATGTATATTTACTGACTTGTGCAACTCACATGGTGTAACTTATATAGTTGTGTTGATTTAGCTTCGGTTCCAGGGTGACCGCACGACTTCGTCGGTCGATTGGCGAGGTGTTTGCATTCATTGGTTCCAGAGGCTCAAGTATCGCAAATTTTGTATCAAGTGAGGGTTTACTTTGTTTACTAATATCATCGGGGACGGAGTACCTTGGGTGCACCAGATTTGCCCCTAATTTTTAAGCCATTTGCCCTTTTTTCCTGGTAGCTGCGAAACTAATGGCAGACGCAACTCTCACTTCTCCTGTTTCCACTATATCGGATGTGGGACGCCCGCACTCCCAAACGTTCTCTTGTTACCTCTGAAGTGTAAGACATGGTGGACAACCATTAACAAAAGTTCTTGCAGCACTACTAGCTTGCGGTGTCAGCCGAGAAAGAGCAATGCGCAGAGACAGAGGGAGAGAGTATTTTATGCAGAGAGGACCTCCAACACAGTGCGGTCTCTTTTTCTCTTTATTAGGCTGACCAAACGTTCCGATTTTGGTGAGACTATCCCGGCTTTCGTGCGCACCTCCCAGTGTCCCGAGTAAAATTTTTGGGACAAGCGAATATCCCGGATTTTTTTAATATTAAGCAAAACGCTTACAATAATTTCTCATTATTTACCCTTATTTTCACCATAGTCAGCAACATGGAGCGGAGAAAGTAAGAAAACCCCGAGTTTAGATATAATGAAAGTTTTACAGTAAAACCTTTTCTTTCAATCTGTGAAACTCAGATATAACTACAATCAATTCATTTAGCTGATTAATATTAGTATGTGCTCAAAAGTGTTATTTTAGACTGATTTTTTTGATTGATTTATTTATGGACGCTCTTTAACATCTCAGGTCATCAGCGTCCCATTCAATTCAGAGCGTGAAACGGCCGACAAATTTTGCTCAGAGACCTCTCTTTCAGGCTTGAGGCTCTTTATCGTGCCGTAAATGTACACACGGGACCCACAGCTTTGCTTCCCTTCCGAAGGAAGCCATACTTACGATTTTTACGCTCGAAAAAATCCATCGGTCCTGGCCGGGTTCGAACCCGCGTTCTTGGGTGTAGGAGGCCAAGTGTGGTAACCACTACACCACCATGACCAACCATTTTAAACTGTAGAAGAGTGATTTTTAATTGCATTTTTTGCGAATAATTTTCAACTACCTATAAAATAAATATATTTATTAAAAGTATAACAATTGTTATAATTCATTAAATAATTGCTGAATTTATATTTTGTATTAATATTACATCTCTTTCTAATATTAAATATATATGAGCGCTTGGCATTGGTTTCCAGGTGCCTTGTTAATATTATTCATCATAATGTCTAGGTAAGTTAATATTGGACAAATATTGAAGTGAAGTTTCCCGATTTTTAACGCGGAAAATGTGACCAGCCCATCAAAGTGTAGTGAGAGTGGTCAAGTCAGTAGACAGGCCTGGGGGAAAGTCACCTTGTTCAGCCGTACTGTCGCTCCAAGGATAAAATCAAGCAAAGGAGGCATAAGTTTAAACGCTCTAGGTTCCCTTTATCCAACCATTCTTATTTGTGTCATTGTACATGTCAAGTTTGTTTTAAAAAAATAATAAAACAATTAGACATCCCTCTGACAGTTTATCGACGGAAAGGAATCAAATTTTTTTTCTTCTTCTTCTGGACAGTTCAGTGTACTCTGGTGATGATATACAGAATAATGCAAAATTTCCGGACACAATAATTTTCCAAACAAAATATGCAGTCAACGTCATGGACCAGATAGTAAGAAAATACTCTGTTCGTTCTGAGATATGTCGATAGTCAGCGCATGTTTTATTCAAAATTCTTGACTTAGCTGCATCAATTTATGGATAATTTCAAGATAATAACACGAAGTAAGAAAGTCGCAGAAATGTGTTCGTAGAATTCGCAAAATAACTACGTACCAATGTATGAAAACTAGAAACCAAACAAGAAAGAATGGAAGAAAATGATTATGAAGATGAATAAGCTTCAAATAAACCCATGAATGATAAAGAGAAAACAAGTGTAAAATTAAGAAATGTCGAAACAATATGCAATAAATGCAGAAAGCCGATTTGTGAACCCTGCACAAAAGAAAATAATAAAAACGTAGTTTGTACTGAAGGTAAATATAACAAATTACTTTCAATCGAATTATTCTATTGCATTGTTGTATTTTTGTGTTTGTTAGTCTTATCTAAAGTAATGGAAAAAATTAGAATATATAAATATACTTTTAGCAATACGTCGATAAATATTTTCCATAGACACATTACAGTCTTTTATTGAACTACATTCTTATTGTTAGTTATTAAATATGATGTAAAGCGATAGGTTGTTTTATCCAGTATAACGTTAGTAATCATGTTTATTATACACTTAACATCAGACGTCAAAACGACCTCCCCGGGGGTAACAAGAATATAAAAGGTTCCAGCTATTCTAGTGTTAAAATGGTCTAATGGTTAAGCTATTCAAATTAAGGATTCTTTCGATTTCTGTAATAATTGCCCATTACAAAAATTATGTTCTGTTTTGGTCAAGACTTGAACTGCATTTATCAGACGTATTCAATGAGGACAAACCGATAAATATCAACATTTTATTGCCATACTTTTGGCGACTTTAACAGTGCAGCCTCACTGTTTAGCAATAGTTTCAAATTTCAATTTCAATACCGAGCCAGTTGTTCTGTGTTCCCAATTCTGAAGTCATCCGTAAGCATAGTATGACCCCGCATGAGGCGGAAATTCGTGCACAGTACTTCTAGTCTTAGTAGACAAATGTACATAGATATAAAAGACTGATCTAAACGCCATTTCTTCAGCAGTGGAAGAGGAAAAGTTGTGCTGTTGATTCCACGAGACTGTGCAACCGCACATACGGAGAGATGTTCAATGATAAGAGTGGTTCATGTTGTTTTATGATCCTAGCGCTCTCTCCATTTAACTAGTCATGATTTTAATTTATGGATAGTTTGAAAGACAATGTGTTTCGCAAGAATCTTCATACTTTAGAGGAACTCCAGGTCTATAGTGAGCATGAAATAATAAGAATTTCAATTGGCGAACCTAGACGAGAAGTTTTCTTGCAAGTTTACATGATAAGGAAACAAATATATTGGCATGTTTTACTTATAATTTAATGTAACATTTTAATTTATCTACATGTGAACATGAATGCAAATTTTAAATATGGTTATATCGTGCCAACCATTTGTTTGGACCTTGCTTCCCAAAGAGGTGGTTCCTGCAATCGACGACTGCATGCGCTCTAAGTTGATTCTAATCAAACGCACAGGTTTATATAATAACAAAGAATGTTTATTTTCTGTACTTTATACTCGTAGTCAAAGAAAATTTACTTGAAATTATTTATAAGTATTTATATTTGTGTAGATGTTCTGTTTTGACAATTGCTGATAATACTATCATTTTCCGGCCTTAGTTGCACTCGACAACCAATTGCATATTAATGAAACACAAACAAACAAATGACACTGCATCTACAAATTTTAACGATTATCTTCGAGAATTTCAAAACTGCAGTAATCTGTAAAACGTTTTAGCCTTTAGACGGTAGTTTGTGGAGGTAAAATGTTCTAGGAAAAGCGGGGGAGAAGACATCTAAATATACGATTTAGAGCAGCCATTCAAACTTTTTCATATGATCCGTGAATTTTATTGAAATTAAGTTCCAAGAAGCTCCCAAAAATGTTAACAGTAGTACAAAGTGATTTGTAAGTTTTATTCAACTATTCAATCTCATTTTTAATCTTTCGCATCAAATTCTGCGGTTGAAGTTGTGAATATTCTTACTGCTTCCAGAGAATGGCACAAACTAGATTAGCTAATTGAGAAATATCTCCCAGAAAACAAAGCATTCCTATATTAGCGTCTCGTAATTTCTCTTGATGTTGCTTTTCGCTCTTTGATAAAAGCTCTGATGCAGATATACAGCGCTGTGAATTTCGGTGTTAAGATAGACCAGAACAGTATATCGGAATGTAGATCAGCCAGTAGGGAGTTCCTAAAGGACGTATTCTATCTCCGTTATTGTTTAATTATATGTAGATGATATCTCGGATGTCCTGTTAGCGCAGGAAATGAATGTCCCTGAAGTGGACGGTACTTGCATTCCTGTACTTTTGTATGCTGGCGATCTAATTCTTTTATATCTAACATGAGATGGTTTGCAGAAGGACGTTCACATCCTGGAAGAGTATCGCCTGAAATGTGGTATGGTAGTAAATGTTAACAAAACCAAAACAAAAACTTTCAAAAATGACTACATGTATGGCAGAGATGAAAAATGGTACCGCAGTAGACAAGAAATACAAAACGTCATTTTTTTTTATTTGATATCTTTTAATATGAACGAGAAATGGAATAAACACTTATCTGCTATTAATTACAAAGCACGAGGTCGACTAAATGAGTTATTACGTGTTCTGACTCGCGTTCCAGATATACCAGTAGATACACTAGAGAGGACGTACAATGCGATGATTAAGTCTATTCTGTTATACGGAAGTGAAATATGGTGATGGGAGAGAGCTGAACATATAAATAAAGTTCAAGTCTATTTTTGGGAAACGGTTCTTGGACTCTCTAAAGAAACGTCAAACTTTGGGGTTATGAGGGAGGTGGGTTGCTATGAAGATACGGTTAATAGTAAAACAAGAATGGTGAAATACTGGCTTAGACTAGTGCAGAGAGACCAGACACGCTCCGTGCTAAATGCTATAGACACCAGATACAAAATATAACTCTAAAATTTCGGGCTGCAGAGGTGGAAACAGGACTTGGAAGGAATTTGCCTTGGTTCAATATGGCAACGAGCTATGAAAATTTATGGAAGAAGGTTAGAACAAGGCTGGAGGATATCGGCAGGCAGAAAATCTAAACGGAATGTACCACGAAAGTTTCCTTGAGCCTATCGAATTAAATTAAATTAACCTGGGGTAAAGAGATGCATGTACTTGTTCTAGGGAGAAAGGAAACATCAGGAATGGCCTGCTTTAGACTGGGAAGACTTAAAATATAACAGATAGTTCTGGTAGGAGAATCTGCCCATTTTGTGCAGGAGAGGAGCAATGGGTAGATATTCTGACTGAATTTACTCACTGGGAACACCTGAGAAAAACGCTGTTCCCAGAAAACTTTTAAGGAAATTAGATGTCGACTGGCATGCTGGAACCTGTTTGCAAACCACACTAATTCCTTGAAGATGGACATTCTCCTATCCAAAGTGCGCGAAACTAGAAGCATTTTATTTCCTGGTTAGAAGGCAATAACTAGTATAATTATAAATAATGTAAAATATTTCCATTCATATATATGTAAATACTATTCTTCCCATTTTAACATTTATTTATTATTAATATTGCTTTATTTTGCATTGTTATTTGCTCTTTCTAATTGTGCATCATACTTAAGCATATACGGTCTATGATCCATGTATAAAATATATTTATAATATGTATATAAATAAAATTTCATAACAAATATACTACCACCACTACTTTTTACTGTTTGCAATTGTTGTCAGTATCTTAATGACCTCTATCCGCCAGGTTGGTGAGTAATTCTTTTATTTACCCTCAGCAGGTGCTCTTGAAGGTATTTCCGAGTATTCCGGAACTAGTAACGAAGACAAAGAGCAGCTCATACTAAGAGTTTATATAGGTCTATGTATGTGTGTATTGTATTAAGGCAATTTGAAAACTCTTGTTGAAGCCAAGCGATTGTTCAATTTTCAAATGGCCTTAGATATATTCAATTTTTCAAAGAACGTTAATTTTTAGCTAAAGAATTTTCAGTTCAAATTTTACTTGGTTTGCCTCTCTGTGATAGAAACCAACAAGGATTTGTTTTTATGAGAATAAGTTTCTTATATGAATTTTAAACTGCAACACACTTTGTTCTCTTTATAAATGAAACCAATAACTGATCAAATAAAAATATCAATTGAAATAAAGTTAACTCGTAATAGGGGTGTAAGTCTATCGATGAAAGTGTTGTGACGAACATTGTGATAACAGCTTGTGGCAGAAACTCATACATTCCGTTCGGCTCATTAACAATAAAGTTTCTGACTCATCTTATGCATGGGAAATGTTCAAATAAAAACAAAAGAACTCAGCGTAGATTATGATATTCTCTATCTCTTGAGAAATTCGCCAAATATTCTTCTGGGTGTTCTATACACACACAAAAAAAAAAAAACCAAGGACTTTCATGTTCTTCTGAATAGAGAGCAACAAACTGTTAACAAGATATGACCGACTACAACTAGGCGGTCCTAAAATTAGCACGAATTTTCCGAGTGCATTTGAACACACTACATAAATAATAAGTGATAAAAGTGCATATCGTACAGAAAGAATGACGAAATTATGCGACAAATTTTTATAAGTTAGCAGTCAGTGAACATGCGATTTTACGACTCTTCTTAAAACAGCCCAAATGGATGTAATTTTCTCATTTTAAATATGAGAGGGGGGTTAATTAAATATGTAGAGTAGAAGGGAAAATTATGGAAAGGGTTTAATCTGGTTGATTATATGGAAACTAAGAGGTAAATGATAATTACTTCCTCTCCGAAGATTGCTATCCGCTGACTTATATTTTGCCACGACCGTTCAGACTGATACTTTTATGGTTCTGTGACCATAGGGGAAAGTACATGGAGACTGATAAGATTTATCGTTATGGGAGATGCAACACAATTTATTCATAAACTATTCCACATAAACTGTACTGCCGTTATTCCTGGAAAATATGTTCCATTTTTGCACTAGCTATGATCATTTCTCTGGCGTTTCTTAATTCGATAAGGTCTGGTCCTAAGATGCAACTGAACTCAACTAATAAAGCTCTTCCACTGAACGGAACTGAACTGACCGTGTCTATCTTCCACACTGATAATGCCCTAAACAATTACTCTTCCAAAACTGACTACAGTTTTCCACGAACTGAACTGAACTGAGGATGAATGCGCATCGACTGTGAATATACCGCCACGGGTGGCTGAGGTCGTTAAGGCGCGGACTCATGAGCGGGAGGTCTGAGGTTCCAATCCCGCCATGACCGTCCTCCCTGACCGAGGTTTTTTTCCAGGTTTTCCTCAGTCCTCATAAATGGCAAATGCCGGGGACGTACCCTAAACTTAGGCCTGGAACGATTATTTCCTCAAAAATATCCTTTCCCAATATACAATTTCATCTGATGTATCATCAGTGTTCATCGCCTGTGATGGCTCTGTAGCAAAAACGGGCGTTTAACACCATTCATCCATTCATTCATTCATTCATTCATTCGACTGTGGATCGACTATCTATTCTTCCAACCAACTGAACTGATAAAATCTGTATCGACTATGGAGTGCCCATTAGCCTCAAAATTGCAAGACTAAATAAATATGGCAGTCTGCCGGTCTCACGAAGCTGTCTTTAGTCTTTCAAATATGTTTCTCGAAAAATCTAGAATGTTTTCTCCCATCCTCGCATCTGAATTGGGCAATCTGTTCCCTCCATTTTTTTTTTTCTCTGCTGTATTATTTGTCAGATGGCGTACGTGACTTCTTGCATATCACTCACATCTATTACATATTAAATGAAACCGTTAGTATCTCCCTTCCAGATTATTCCCTTGTCTTTTCACCCCCGTATGTTTATTGCTTTAATACCTCTTCCTTGCTTGTCGGTCCTGGTGGTGTGGTGGTAACCATACTTGCCTTCTAAACCCAAGATCGCGGGTTTGAACTCAGCCAGGATCGATGGATTTTTTTTTTGACGTAAAAATCGTTAAACCCAAGGTCGTGGGTTCGAACCCAGCCAGGATCGATGATTTTTTTTCGGGCGTAAAAATCGTAAGTATGGCTTCCTTCGGAAGGGAAGTAAAGCCGTGTGGTCCCGTGTCGTACATTTACGGCACGATAAAGAATCTCAAGCCTTGAAAAAGAGGCCTCTGAGCAAAATTTCTCGGCCATTTTACGCCCTAAATAGAATGGGACGCTGATGACTTGAGATGTTAAACAGCGTCCCTTAAACAGACATATAAAAAAAATCAATCTTGCTTGATTTACAATTTCCTAGCCGTATACAAATAAACATCTTACTCAAGGATTTTCCATTAGAAATTTCTCCAGAAAATATCGGTTTGCCTGGGTCATCTTTTGCAAATATTGTTACAAAAGGCAACAGAATTTTGCAGGTCAGATTTTATGGCTGCTGTAGTTTTCTGCAACCTGGCAAGAAAATAACATTTTACACACAATAATTCAACACTTTTACAGGAAATAAAATGGCATATATCCATGACTATAACAAGTAAGTTAAATTAAATTACTTGCTATAATTACTCTAATTAAATATGGGGGTGCCAGCTTATTAATACTGTCTCTTTAAATAGAACGCAGTCACTGTCTATACTGCCAATGTTTCCATTAATAAACTTAAGAAAATATACAGCAAGTTTGTAACACCAAGCGCAAGTAATAAGAATTGCAGAAACAGAGTCATGCTTTATTTTTTCTGAAAATTACTAAATACGGTCCTGAATGACTTTTCATTGTAATGTTTCATTTTTATGTTATTATTGACTTTTTCCCATAGAAATATGACGCTGCTACTTCAGCTGGATATATATATATATATAAAAATTGATGTACTAAGATGAATGGTGGGGTACATTATATTTATCTTCTTTCATCGACACTTCTGGAAAATGTTCCAGTTTAGTTCTACAGGTGTTCTCTGGTACAGCCAAGAAGTATCTGTTGCCATAGAAGTCATAATAAATCAATTGATATTTACAAAACTGCTACAAAGTCCTTTTGATTACGATGTAATATCGTTGTAACTGTCACATGCAGGGCTAGTTTGGTCAAGATGAAACAGAACTAAGTCGTTTTGGGTAGGTGGAAAGATATTTTGAATGTGTCCCACCAGGTGTTAGTTAAACACCCTCTATATTAATTTGCTTATTCATATACCTCCGAGGAAAAGAATGGATATTTGCCTGAACATCGTAATGACCGATACAAAATTAGGCATGACAATGGTTTAGCTCACCGCCGGCTTGGGCAAGGTATGCCAGTACTGCGTCGTGCTGTGCCCCTAGCTATCGTGAAGCCATAGCCCCTTGCCCCCTCGCCGACCAAGCCACCCGTCCTCTCAACCTACACAACGGCGCGTAGCGTGATCTTTCAATCTCAATTCACGCGTACGGCTATCATTGCTAAACTACAACTTGTGGTGTATAGTCTGGTATATCTTGTCGAGGGCAACTTTCAAATTTTATATATACGCATTTCGTCGTTCATAAAATCTCTTCTAAAGCTTTCAGTTTTACACATTTTATTTAACGTGTAACTGAAATACTTTATTTAAACGTCACTTCTCAGAGGAAATAAGCCACGTCAATCTATTTAGTACTACAATGTCTGGTAAATAAATGGAGACATGTCACAAACTGCTGCCTAGCTTTGCTGTTGGGAGTTCTTTTATGGAATAAATTGTCACCGGTGACGAGTCATGGCTCCCAGGAAGAAATCAGGCCAGCATTGTTTGAAATCAACGTTAAAAAATTTAAATTTCTTCCACCTGCATGGAAGGCAATAAGTATCATTTTTTACCGTCATGCAGTTTCCCTCACGGTACAGGAATGCTCAAAATTCATAACAGCCATAAATAGTGACGAATAGTTGACTCTTTCACATAGGCTATTTACTACACCCCCTTATAGTCCAGTTCTTGCCACAAATGATCTTTTTTGTACCATAATGCAATAATTTAGAACTGAGAAGCAGTGTTAAAAAGATATATACCATTCTCAAGGACCACCACATGCTTGAGAACTGTAAGAGACGTAATAAGTGCATTAAAATGGGTGGGGTTTCTTTGAAATAGACCGTGTTAACATTGAAACAGAGTAATAAATATTTGAGAAAAAAATCAGTAATTCCCTTTGTTGATTAGCTTTCATACGTTTAATGACAGTAATGTATACTTTTATAATAGCTTGACAGAGGCTCCAGAGCTGGTTGAGAAAATTTCCTTATAGAAACTGCAATAAAGCATGCATGCATGCTTAGATACATACATTCATAGGACCAACTTGGCGATGGTAAGACAATCACTTAAAGAACGCCTTCCAAAATTAAGTCCGACTAGATTACATAATCACTATATTTTTCTAAAAAATTAAATATTGTATAGCAATTAATTATAAGCAGCAATGTTTTGTACAATAGGGAATATTTTCATTAATTGCATATCTTTAGCCTAGAATGGCGTGTGTACCCTTTTTTCCTTATATTTTATGTTTTGTTAAAATCAATTTCATGCTTATACAGAGTGATTCTAAAGTATGGCGTTATAGGAAATAATGTGGCTGGCTTATACTATTGTATCCATTATTAGTACAGATAGCGAAAATTAAACGAAAGGGAAATCTAATGTGCTTGAAAACAAACACGAATGATACTTCACACATCACTGAAGCATTTACCTTTGCGCATTCCTCCCCACGCCATGTAGTACTGAATCATGTCCCCTTTAGATCGCAAGTGCTTGCTTTCCATTTGTGGATATTTCGCCGTTTCAATTTGTTCGATGTCTAATTACTGGAGTTATTCTATGGTACCTAACTTTTGAATTACTTTTGAGTCGATCACTTAATGTGAACCATTGCTTTTTTGTTTCTTGAAATGCCAAATTTACTAAAACGGATGGGTGATGTTCGAAATCTATATTTCAATGCCGTGCATACATTTCCTTGTTACATTACTGAAATTATGGCACTAGAACTTCAGGAAGGCGTACTGTCGCCTAGAGTGATGATAAATTCAATTTGTATGTTAGGCTATCACTGGTTTGTGCCGCATTATGAGTTCTCCTAAACTTTTATACCTATATGATGATCGAATTGAACAGACCAAGCAGTTCTGAAGAGAAAATAAAGACAAGAAATAATTCGAGTCAAATTGCTGAGAATAGATCATGTAAATTATAATAACTGAAAGCCTAAAAAATAAAATCCTCTACTCCATCTCTGGGTTTGCATTAAACAACAAATGTGATTTTTCCTTCAGTAATTCGTGTACATTGACACCCATTTCGCACTGTGCTGGCGCTCTAAGAAACTAAAATTATTAAATATAATGATACTTTCCCCAACTTGAAGTAAATTATAAAACTGTCAAATCTTGTTTACCGAGAATTTCTTCAGACGAATATCACTAGCTGGAGTTACTCCGTTTTCAATCTTAGATTATGAAGACTCCCACTAGGTTTCTTTCAAATTTACTTTGTTTTTACAATTTACATTACCCGTTTTCGGTAATGGCGGATTTACAGCCCTAAGGAAGGCCGATTAGAACAAAACAGTCCTATGTTATGAAAATATTCACAGAGTAAAAAACAAAATTAATTTAAACAATTATTTTTAGTGACTGAAGATCTGCATATGAGATCCAGAAATAAACCGATGTAAAATATTTGCAGTATGAAAAACATTGAGAAACAAAAAAAAAATGGAAAACTTCAAGTTCACTTTGCTAATCTTAACAATATCTAAATAAAAATAAGTGCGTTTCCCCGTAAAAAAAAAAAAGTAATATGTGTATACTTGGTTAACAAGATGCTTTTAAAACCATTATTGAATGCAGAGCATTCTAGTTTTATATTAGACAGGAGAGGTTTTAGGGAAAAATACCATTAACTCACACCGGCATATTCTCGTCTTAAAACTAATTATTCTTACCCTCATTTGTCCAATTTTAAATATAATGACACACAATTGCAAAGGTTACAGTGGATAAGTATACTTAGGAATATTCCAGAAACTTAAAATGAATTCCGAAAAAAAAAAAAAAAAAACAGATCTTGTGAAAAATATATACTCATTATTAATTAGATAATTTAAAACATAGAAAATGGGAAATGGCAATATTTATTGCTTTCATAGATTCTAAAACAGCTTATGAGAAATAAATATATTAGGGAGCACAATAAAGCAGTTTAAGAAATGTAATAAATTTACATATAGAAAATAAATCCATAAGGGAAATAGGAACAATGAAATATAAATATAAAATAGTTATAAATACACGTGCGAGACAAGTGTTTCGCCGTTACTTTTTAATGAAATTTTGAAGATACCATAAAATGACGGTTGTATTTAGAAACAAGTTTTAAATTTAACAACGCCTGATTCATCTCAAGGCTTTCACGGTCGGTGTTATAATTGAAACAGTTAAAATCTTCTGGGCTGTTTTTCCGTGGTCCATGATTAATATGCTACAATAGCTTTCACCAACTTCTGCGGTTGGCATCATCAGTGGACAATGAATAGCAACTGACTGCTGAAAACGGAATAGGTTTAGCTGTTGTAATTAACAACGCCTGTTTATATGTTTTATTAGCAAGCAACCAGTCTTCATACTAGCTCTTAACATCACTCACAAAAGTATTAAAATAAATAACATAATATAAAGTATTAAAATTTAAATGTCTAAACAAAAAAAAATCTTAGCATTTAGAGCATCATGAGCTTTAAAGTTTTACTTTAAAAGAACAACCATCGAAAAAGGAAACTAATTTATTTTGACTGAAATATTCCATAATTCAAAAATTAGGACATCAACAAAAAATTTAGCTCTATGAATTGTACAAAAAAACTGCCTTAAGAGCTAGAAAAGAAACAAACCGAAGTTCTACAAAGTAATAGCAGGTTCCTTTATTATTATGCAGTTCAAAATGTTCGATACTAGTCAAAAAGAATGGAAGTCTTTGAATTTGGAATTTTTAAACAATATTGCAGAATGTGTTCTATTTGATAAGAAACGGAATAATAGAAGTGAAATTAATATATACAGCATTACATTAATATATATATGAACTAATGAAAGAAACTTTAAAACGGATGACAGATAATCAAATGTCAAAACATTAAAATATAAACCTAAAAATATAAGAAATATTGGCAAACGAAATATGGGCAGAACAGTTTTAATGTATTAGGTTCGGACGGATTTACAGTGCATGTTTCCTGAAATGTGCTAATGAAAAATCAGATTTTGAAACTGAAAGCCTCATGTTTTACAACATGTAGGAGAAATAGTCAAATACAAAAACCATCTCAGCATTACGCATGGTATTTGTTCATCTCTGTCTTGCATACTCTGCCTTGCATACCTGTTTGCATGCATACAGTGCGGTTGTGCTATTCCTCCGATATGAATTTATGTTCTTGTTTTACTGAAATAGCATACAAAGTAAAGTCTTACATTTCACAAGTTTGTTTTAATGCAATAGCTTCTGTATTATCCTACATTTTGCTTCTTCCTATTAGTGAACGAAACTAAAAACTTGATGGGATAGTAAATGTTTTCATCCTGACACTTTGAGTACTTGTTAAGTAACAATCTATGATCGGATTTTAGTCTTTGAATCCTCTAATGACATGTATATGAGGACATTCAAATGACTCAGAATAATCAGGTATTTTCTTATTTCTCTTCAAAAGACGTATTTTGCTAGACATTAAATTATTTTGCTTGCTTATTATAGCTCTCTTGCACTTTTTACTACAGTTCTATAATAACTTTTTGCTGAAATATATTATTATTAAGTTTTTAGAAAATGAGCTTGCACGAAACCCTTAGAAATTCTTTCTTTTGACGCGTTTAGTACACCGCAAATGCATTTGGTGTTATAATTAGTGTATTGTTAATACTTGTAAACACAACTTCATGAAAAAAGATGTTTAAGATTGCTTCAGTAATGTTACACTAAATATTTATTGTTATTACATAACACAGTGATTAGAAACGTGCCTCTATCCTCTCAAAATTGACTGGGCGTTCAATCACAATTGCAGCCTAAGCGCTCCTTGGTTGCGTCATCTAGCTAGTGAGCGTCACAGACCCCCTCCCACAGCTTTGTTTAGATACGAGCTAGCATGGAAGGAAATGTTTACGGTAAACTCTGCCGCGACTGTTAGTGTGCACGAAGAAGAAAGAATTATTCGGTTAAAAAGTATCTAAATCTGTTGAGGAAAACTTTGTACGTAATTACAAGTAATTTTAATAGCACTGCATAAATGAGAAAGGCAAATATAAACATTTGCGTTTAGATGAAATCGCAAAGCCAAATAAAAGTCGAAAACTGTGTAGAATATTTGTACTGCGTTGTGTTTTAATCTGAATAAAACTGCTGGTTTTGTTTATACTTACACAATAATTGGATGCAATATTATTGCTTTTTGCTGTCTCTTTTAACATTTTTATCAAACACAAAGTTATTACAGATAAAATATATTTAAAACTTTTACAGTTCTGTTCAAAATTACAACAAAGTGATATGTTTCTGAAATGTTATTACTATAGAATGTCTTATTGTAATTGTTCTATAACGGCAATAAATCAGTTGTTATTCTGTCAATTTTCCTCCCACAATTATTTATTTAAATCACAAGTTGGCGTCTATAAATGTGGTTTTCCATAGTAAGTTATTGTGGATGTAATAAATTTATTAACATGTGAGGTGATTGTGAATAAATTAGAATGAAATTGATATCGGCTATGGAAAAAAGTAAAATGAAACAGCTTTTAGGTAAACATTAGGAACCAAATTATTCGACCACGGGTGGCCGAGGTCGTTAAGGCGCGAACTCATGAGCGGGAGGTTTGGGGTTGGAACCCCGCCAGGACCGTCCTCCCTGACTGAGGTTTATTCCAGGTTTTCCTCAGTTCTCACAAATGGCAAATGCCGGGGAAGTACCCTAAACTTAGGCCTGGAACATTTCTTTCCTTAAAAATCCTTTCCCATATATAATTTAATCTCGTGTATCATCACCTGTGATGCTTCAGTAGTAAAAACGGGCGTTAAACACCATTCATTATCCAATACAAATATCAGATATCAAGCATGAAAACGTAACCTAACAGGGGTGTTTCTAACTGAACATTAACTATAATTCGTATGGCAATTGACACGAACCTGGTTCCTCTACTTACAAATGCCATGTTCTACGATAAGTATGGGGACGTAGCCCTACTCAAAGTAACCACTTCACTAAGAGTCACGCACAAGGAAATTTTGTTAAATTAAACACCCGTAATTCAGTAGGTCATACTATAAAATCCAAAATTGAGAAGATACAATAATTGTATTCCCGATGAGAAGTTCTACAAGTTGGCGAACTGGTTCTCACAAGCGGGAGGAATGTGGCTCGCTAACACACGTCAGCCCTATTTGATGGTTGTTTCTCAACTGACTATTTCTAACTGCTTTACGCGGTTCCCCTGTATCCACCACTTAGGATACAGTACTTAAATACTACCTTTCTAAAAATATTAATTATTCCCTCTGACGCTAATAACCGTCGTTTTGAAAAAACCAACGATTCATTCCGATAATGCTAAGTTAACTAACCCCCTACATCTATGCAATGTGTGTGCCACAATATTTTACTTTAATGTAGCCCTATTCTCGGAATACTAAACGAGATCGAATAACATGCTGATAACGCATGACAAGAGTTATGTTGACAGTGCTGGTAGTGACATCTGCTACTACTTACTGTCGTAATTCATTACGCGGAGATTTAAGTTGCTTGGCTGTACTAGCTTAAAGACCAAGTTGTTTCCAAGAGGATTATAACATAAATATAGCTCGTCATGAAAAGCTCAATAGGCCACGCCGTTTGTTTTCTCATTTCAGGGTAAAACACTCAAAAACAATTTATCACTGATTCAGAAGTTCATAGTTGAGAGGCTTTGAACAGATCTTGGGCGAGTTCCTGTATGCTTCATCTTTTTATACGCAGCTACTGGCGTTTGCATCTATTTAGCTTAATAAACACCTTCTTTCCACTAGTCATCTTTCACTAACTCCCAATTTGTCTTTTTGTGCTCTTTTCTTTTTCTCTGTATATTGTTCGGTGTGATGCAATGCTCCATTCACCACTAGCTCCCTCTTCTTAAGCCTCACTCCGTAGTTGCATTCCAGACTCAAGAATGAAAAAATGACACATGTTTTACAAAGTGGTTGATATCGCATCTCTGGCGAGCGAGAACCACATTCCTGATTTCTTGTAGGCAAAAACAAGGTATTTCGTTGAAGATGCCCTCAAGCTAGAAGTTCACAAGTAAACTGTGAAGACTAGTGTGGGTTGAACTGGAAGACAGTTGACGATCTTACATCCTTATGTAATCACGTAATGGAATTCTTAGCAAAAATGATTCCATCAGGAATGCCTGGGTTATGGAGACAGGTTTTAACACAACGTTTATATTACTATAAATACTTGCTTTTTATTTTATAATGTAATACATAGATTTGCCTAACAAACACTTTATTCTTCCATTTTCATTTAAAATGGGACTGTACTGACTTTCTTTTCGGTGGGTGGGACTTCAGTTCCAGTTAGTGTTTTACCTGGATGAATTTTAATTCTTGGGTGCTTTTTCACTATGAGAGTGAATGTGAAATAACTGGAGATCACAATAATCTTCTTGTTAACTTAAACACACGTTTAACTTTCAGAAGGTCTTCACATGTAGAACGTATAGTACTTTATTAGATAGTAATGGCTTCCCTTTTTCAATTACTTTTTAAAGTTCTATGAAAATATGTATTCATTGTCATTTTCATTAGATTTTCTATCAGTACAGCTGCATTCTTTATATTGAACAAATAATATAATAAATAGCGCTCGCAAAAAGGCCGCTTATATTCATCACTTAATTGTTTTATAGGGTGATTCATAGAATTGCGAATTAGTGACCGTGTGCGCGGAATTTATACAACGAGCGCCACTGTAATTCACTGAAAAACTGCTTTATTAATTTATGATATAAAGCACTTGAAAAAATATCTACCTGTCAATTTTAGTAAAGGAGAGTCTAAAACTTCATTGTCTATACGTTTTGAATTTCGATATTTCAGTAAAAATGCATGCATAATTCTCAAATGGACAACCGGTGTTTCCATCAATGCGTTAAGTCACCAAAAAGGTCACATTTATTAATAAGGATGCGAGTTATCGCAGTTTCTTGACTAATTAAATAAAAGGTATTATGAAGTTGCAAAGACATTAGAAGACTTAAATGGTGCGAGGGACACGGGGAGAAAGTGCCCGGCAATTCTGAGAAATACAGTACAGGAGAGAAACTTTTGAATTTAAAAAGAAACAAACGGCAATCGGATAAGAGAACCATTTTATCATTGGTTTCAGAGTGTAATTGGTGCCTCTGAACGAGGAAATTGCACGTTAAGGCCTGAGAGTTCTTTTTACAGAAATCATAATTAACAGTTTAAAATAGTAATATTATATATTATTTAAATTTTAATAAAAATTAGATATATTTTTCATGTTAAAATTATATTTATTATCCTTGAATATGCTATTGGTTAGTGTTAAGTTATTCATTTAATAGAATATGACAGCTAAATATAAACGTATTTATATATTTACTGGATTTCCAATATATCGATCGCATAGTATTGAACTGTATGTAGTTTTAAAGTAAAGGGAAAACGAAAGGTAAAGAATTGTGTGTGTTTTAAACTTTAAAAACCTAGGGAATTTCCCCACTCTTGTAAGGCTCTAGTTTAACTACAGACTTCCAATATTTACAGTTAATTCAAAAGCATTCTCAATTAATCTATTGATTATTCATCGCATTGTGTACGCTTTTTTGTGAGTTTAGCTTCATCGCAACATTTCTTTTCCCGCTCTAAGCAGTATTCCCACAATGTTTCGCGACAGAAAACAGTTCGCAGGTAAAAGCCATAGCAAACCAACATAATTAAATAATATAAAATAAAACGGACAAGAAAATTTCGTATAATGAGTGAAAAATCCTTAAAAAATTATTGTCCTGGATATCACGTATATGCTGTTCGCTTCAGAACAGTTATATACGCTATGTACAACAAAGTACCAACAGGCTAAACTTGTTTATGAAAGTGTGTAAAAAATAACTGCTTTTGTTCACACAAACCATTCAAGTATTATTAATGTGCGGCATAAGGCTGCGTAAAAACAATGTAGACGATTATGAAATTCATATTTTTCTTACCGTTAACCCTCATGCCTGCAATCACAAAACGTATTGTCATTTGTGCCAGAAGGAAGTACGGACTAACTTCACTGAAAACCAACATAAGAGCAGGATTCTGCTCCGCCACTAAAGTAACTGCTGGCCCGGGATACATTCTGATGACAGATTTATTCTCCAGCCCATCCGCTCAAGGCGTTCGGTTATTAGTGCCCTCTGCGTGGAATTTTAGGTGTATACAATCCCAATGCTCCAGAATTGCAGTTTGTGTTGCAGTAACAATCGATGAGCAATTGTTATTACAGTTACCATATGAACTTGCGATTTTTCCCCCCCAAATATATCGACTTGGCATGCAAATGTATTCTGAATTGCTCTGATGAAAAGATCGATTGTATAACATCTGCTTCCACCATTGTTTCTATGTAAAGGCAAAACGTACAATACACTTGCAGGGACTAGGAAAAAAGTGTACGATACCCTTGCATAATGAATTTACTTTTACCAATCGTTATAACTTTACAGCACATAAATTATTAATTCAGTTTTTTATTATTTTATTTGTGCATCAAATAGTCCAATTAATTCTTACTTGGAAGTTCTTTCTATCTACTAGGGCAAGTCAAATGAATACCTTAAAAGTGTGACTGAAATTTAAAATATTACGTCACTGTCATGTAAGTTGGCGGTACTGTTTATAATGCCATTAATATTGTGGCAGGATAAATTAAACAAGCTAAATGGTCGCCCCACTTGCAACACGAAAATTTGTTTTTTGAATAGTAAAGGAATAAGATTAATTGAAATTTATGATAAACGAAGGTTCAGCACAGTGATGCAATGTATGTCACAG